>BQNB010119720.1:2635-20764 GCA_026074375.1 Tanacetum coccineum
TGTGAGACTAAAGATCAGCGTATGGCAAAGTCTAAGTGAAAGGAGATCACAAAGTAATTCAAAGAAGTAAAGCTTAAACAAGTCAAAGATCAAGATCAAGTCATCACATCAAATTCTGAAGATCATGATCAAGGTGTTAACGTTTGAATTACCAAAGCACAACAAGTGAAGTACCCCATCAACATCGAGCTAAAGAGACAAGGTCGAGTGAACTTCTCATGACCTCATCTAGGGGGAGATTGTTAGGTTCACCTAAATGGACCCAAACAAAGAAGCTTCGGTCACTCGAAGTTACAAGACAAAAGTCTAGCTCGAAAGACTATGTTATTTAATGTTTATTATGTATAAGGGCCAAGATGTAAAAAGCCCAAAAAGAAAGCCCTCAAAGGCAAATCTTAGTTAGTATAAATAGTCCTAGTTTAGTCAAAAATTAGGTTAGACATTTTAGAGAGAGAAAAAGAGCTACTTCATTTTATTTTCATCTTTTAGAGTTTGGTAGCCACTTTTTGTTTCATTTCAATCAAAAGTTATTCATTGTTTTAATCTTTGTGCCATTGATCGTGTGCTTAATCCATGGAATGATCTAGGGATCCTACAATTGGTATCAAGAGCCTACAAGATTGATGTATTGATTTGGTTTGTATTTTTTTTCTATTGTTTTCGAAAAAAAAGGGGTTTGATTAATTGTTTGTTTGATTCTTGATTCATAGATGGTTTATGTTTAATCTAATATCACTCAAACCATCTTGTTAGCAATCAACGATCTCGTGTTTTTCTTTTGTTCTTGTTGTTTTGGTTCGAAAAGTATTACAAAAAAGTGGGGTTCGAACGAGTTTTTGTGTTAACGGGATCGAACGAGAGGAAATCTAAGTTGATCGAACGAGTGGAAGGTTTTTTTTGATCGAACGAGTTCAATCTGAGAGGTTCGAACGAGGGGAAATCAAAAACGTTCGAACGAGGGGAAATCGAGAACGTTCGAACGAGGGGAAATAATAAACGATCGAACGAGGGGAAATCAAAAACGTTCGAACGAGGGACGATCGAACGAGGGTTCGAACAAGGGGATCGAACAAGCTCAAGTCGTCTCGATCGAACGAGTGGAAAAGAAGCCGATCGAACTAACCATTCGAACAAACCATTCGAACAAGTCGTTCGAACTAAGCAATCGAACAAGTCGATCGAACGAAGCGATCGAACGAGGGGTTCGAACGAAGGGATCGAACAAGCGATCGAACGAGACGACCGAATTTTTTCGACCGAACAAGCAAAAAAAAAAAAAAAAAATTTTTTTTTTGTGTCGGATTGTTCTGAAATTTTTATACCAACTCGAAAACGGCCCAACGGTCAATGACTCTCCTCTTTGAGCGAGAGCCCTGTCCATTTTTTGCCATGTCGGATTCCAATTAGGCCCTCATAACTGCATTTTAACGTTTAAAATTACCACGAGAAATCACAAAAAACCTCACACCAAGTCATCATCATCAATCACTTACCGATGAATAACATTACAAAACAAACTTATACATGGCATCCAAATGAAGAAAAAATGCCTGCAGGCACCGATACTCGTCCTCCCTATGTTGGTTGAAAGTGACTACGATTTTGAAATTTCGTATACACAGGTATAAAGTCGAGGCAAACCCAATGGCAAGCTGGATATGGAAATCTATCCATAATGGACCTACACGTTCAGAGCCTACAAGATTGATGTATTGATTTGGTTTGTTTTTTATTGATTTCGAAAAAAAAAGGTTTTTGTTGTTGATTATTTGTTGTTTTGATTCTTGATTCAAAGATGGCTTATGTTTAATCTAATATCATTCAAACCATCTTGTTAGCAATCAACGATCTAGTGTTTTTCCTTTGTTCTTGTTGTTTTGGTCATAAAGTGTTAATAAATACGTGGGGATCGAACTGAGTTTAGTCGAATTCGATCGAACGAGCGACATTCTATGTAGATCGAACGAGTGGTTCGAACTAGCGATCGAACAAGGCGTTCGAACCAAGGGAGGCTCGAAACGAGGGTGAAGTCAAAGAGTTCGAGGACTGGGAAATCAAAAACGTTCGAACGAGGGGAAATCATAAACGATCGAACAAGGGGAAATCGAGAACGATCGAACGAGGGAACGATCGAAACGATGTCGATTCAGAACTAGTTGATCGTAACTAGCGAGACGATCGAACGCAAAAAAAAAAAAAAATAAAAATGCAGTTTGAGGCCTAAATGACTCCGAATGGCCAAAAAATGACAGGGCTCTCGCTCAAAGAGGAAGAGTCTTGACCGTGTGGGAGGCGTTTTTCGAGCTGGTATAAAATTTCAGAACAATCCGATCACAGAAAAAAATTTTTTTTTTTTTTTTTCTTTTCGGAAAAAGAATCGAGAAAAATTTCGGACGACTCGTTCGATAACAACTCGCTTGTTCGATACCCATTCGTATCGAACCCCTCGTTCGATCGCTTCGTTCGATCGACTTGTTCGATTGCTTAGTTCGAACGACTTGTTCGAATGGTTTGTTCGAATGGTTAGTTCGATCGGCTTCTTTTCCACTCGTTCGATCGAGACGACTTGAGCTTGTTCGATCCCCTTGTTCGAACCCCTCGTTCGATCGTCCCTCGTTCGAACGTTTTTGATTTCCCCTCGTTCGAACGTTTTTGATTTCCCCTCGTTCGAACGTTCTCGATTTCCCCTTGTTCGATCGTTTATTATTTCCCCTCGTTCGAACGTTTTTGATTTCCCCTCGTTCGAACCTCTCAGATTGAACTCGTTCGATCAAAAAAAACCTTCCACTCGTTCGATCAACTTAGATTTCCTCTCGTTCGATCCCGTTAACACAAAAACTCGTTCGAACCCCACTTTTTTGTAATACTTTTCGAACCAAAACAACAAGAACAAAAGAAAAACACGAGATCGTTGATTGCTAACAAGATGGTTTGAGTGATATTAGATTAAACATAAACCATCTATGAATCAAGAATCAAACAATACACTTATCAAACCCCTTTTTTTTCGAAAACAATAGAGAATAAAACATACAAACCAAATCAATACATCATCATGTAGGCACCTGATACCAATTGTATGAATGTCCCTTAGAATCCTTCCAGTATGCAAGCACAAGATCAATGGCACAAAGATTAAAACAATGAATAACTTTTGATTGAAATGAAACAAAGAGTGGCTACCAAACTCTAAAAGATGAAAAATAAAAATGAAAGTAGTAACCTAATTTTTGACTAAACTAGGTGGATTTATACTATATAATGATTTGCCTTTAGGGCTTACTTTTTGGGTTTTTACATCTTGGCCCCTTATTCATAATAAACATTAAATAACCTACGTCTTCGAGCTAGACTTTTTGTCCTTGTAACTTCGAGTGACCGAAGCTTCTTTGTTTGGGACCATTTAAGTGAACCTAACAATCTCCCCCTAGATGAGGTCAGAGAAGTTCCTCTCCCTTGTCTCTTAGCTCATGTTGAAGGGGTACTTCAACTTGTTTGTGCTTAATGGTATTCAAACAGTTAACACCTTGATCATATCTTCAAAATTTGATGTGATGACTTGATCTTGATCATTGACTTAGTTTAACTTTTACTTCTTTGAATTACTTGTGACTTTCTTTACATTGATTTGCCATATACGCTGATCCTTTTTAGACTCACATGCTCATATCTGTTGGAATCTTTGAAAGCTTTGATGATGTATCTTCTTCTAATCTCCATAACGTTTAGCATTTGAAGAAGACTTTGATTTTCAGAGATTGTGCGGAAGCTTTGTATGTAAACTTTCTTGATTTCTTCAGATATGTGAGTAAGGATATGAGCATGTGTCTTGCATCGGAAACTTTGAGTCGTCATTAGCCATGATATAACAATTTAGTCACCAACAAAAACATTTTGTTATTTAAAATCCACTTAATGTGTTCTAGAAAAACATTTTGAGAACACACAAGGTTTTATATTTGAAGGGACCGAGTATGAGACAACTCAATTCTGGTCGGATTTTACATTAACCCTGCTGAATCCGTGAGGATCAATGATTACATTATGAATACTGCACCTGTGATCAGTAAGATTCATAATATAACCTTCTTGAGACAGGTTTTCGGCACGTGACAAGCTAGTTCCTCTATACCTAAGTATCAATTTCCCCAATGTTCACCGTTCACTAGACCAGATGTCCGAAGGACTTACACACTATAAGTATTTCTACTAATCAATGGTAAAGAGTGAGTCAGTAACAGTTACTAAAGCACAACAAGTGAAGTACCCTATCAACAACGAGCTAAAGAGACAAGCACGAGTGAGCTAACTTCTCATGACCTCATCTAGGGGGAGATTGTTAGGTTCACATAAATGGACCCGAACAAAGAAGCTTCGGTCACTCGAAGATTCAAGACAAAAGTCTAGCTCGAAAGACAATGTTAATTAATGTTTATTATGTATACGGGCCAAGATGTAAAAAGCCCAAAAAGAAAGCCCTCAAAGGCAAATCCTAGTTAGTATAAATACACCTAGTTTAGTCAAAATTAGGTTAGCTACTCCATTATTATTTTTCATCTTAAGGGTTTGTAGCAACTCTTGTTTCTTTCAATAAATTTTCTTTAATGTTTAATCTTTTATTGCCATTGATCTTGTGATTTCATCCATGGAATGATCTAGGGATCCTACAATTGGTATCAAGAGCCTACAAGATTGATGTATTGATTTGGTTTGTATTTTTTTGTTATTGATTTCGAAAAAAAAAGGTTTAGATTGTTTTTGATTATTTGTTTGTTTTTGATTCTTGATTCATAGATGGTTTATGTTTAATCTAATATCACTCAAACCATCTTGTTAGCAATCAACGATCTCGTGATTTTTTTTGTGTTCTTTCTTTTTGGTTCGAAAAGTTTAAAAAAAAGTGGGGATCGAACGAGTTTATTCTTAGAAGTATCGAACTAGGTGGATCGAACTAAGGAGCGAACTACGGAGCGAACAAGACATTCGAACGAGTTGAAGTGTTAAGGATCGAACGAGATACGATCGAACGAGTGGAGATCTAGACGATCGAACGAGATACGATCGAACGAGTGGATCGAACAAGCGATCCTCGAACTAAGGTTCGAACAAGATCGAACATGGAAATCAAGGAGGATCGAACGAGGGGTAAACAAGGAGAACGAGTGGTTCGAACTAAGCGATCGAACAAAGCGATCGAACTAGTGGGGATCGAACAAGCGATCGAACTAGACAATCGAACAAGCAATCGTTCTAGACGATCGAACGAGTGGATCAACCAAGCGATCGAACAAGCGATCGATCGAGCCAATCGAACAAGCGGATCGAACCAAGCAACCGAACAAGCTCCTCCCTTGGTAAACCGAACGAGTGGATTTTTCAAGTTTAGACCGAACAAGTTTTATACTTCAAGGACCGAACTAGTAATCCCTTTTGAATCGAACAAAAACAAACTCAAACTCAAATCAAACAATTCATCAATCACTTACGATCAGATCATTACTAAACAAACTTATTCAATGGCAACCAATGAAGAAACAAATGCCGCGGGTACCGATACTCGTCCACCTATGTTGGTTGAAAGTGACTACGATTCTTGGAAGATTCGTATACACAGGTACATTCGAGGCAAACCCAATGGCAAGCTGATATGGAAATCTATCCAGAATGGGACCTACACCTCAACCCTATGATCAACTGAACCTCAGCTACTGAATTCTGCTGCTGTGCCTGCACCGAGGAAGAAACTTGATTAATGAATTTCAGGGGAAGAGGAAAAACAAACTTGAGAGGCTGATACTCAAGCTGGAACATTCTTAGCTCAAGCCTTCCCAACTATCTTCAACCAACCTCCAATCAAACAAGCACTGCAAAGGAGATTTGGGATAATGTGGAGATGCTTATGCAAGGATCAGGTAGGACTATTCAACAAAGGAAGGAAGATCTGTTTGATGAGTACGAACGCTTTCGTGCTATTGGAAACGAATCAATCCATGACTACTTTGTGCGTTTCCACAAGCTTGTGAATGACATGAAGATTACTCAGCTCAACATTCCAACTCATCAGATGAACACCAAGTTTGTCAACAACCTTCCGGCCTACTGGGGTAAGTATGTGACTAATGTCAAACAGAACATGGACATCTCAACCACACCTTATGTTCAGATCTATACTCATCTCAAAGCCTACGAGCCACATGCCAAAAAGACTCTCAAGAAACAGGAGCAGTCTACAAGTATTGTTGATCCACTGGCCTATGTTGCTCACACCACAACTGCACCTGTTCTTCCATCACCCTCAACTTCAAGTCCTCAACCCACTGCTCAGTCTCCGAATGACGCATTGATGGCCACTATGACTCAGATTGCTAATCTCTTAAGTGGTTTCCAAAAGCAGTTTCCACCCACCAACAACCAGCTCCGGACTTCCTCCAACTTCTAGTACTCAGCTACGGTGCATGATGACTCAATGTTACTGAACCAGTTTCAGAGGAAGCTCCAGGTATTGGTTGGTCTACAGTGCTACGAGGAGCAAGAAGGTGATATGTTACAACTGCAGAGGAGAAGGACATGTAGCTAGGCAGTGTAAAGAACCCAAGAGAAAGATGGACTCTCAGTACTTCAAAGATAAAGCGTTACTGATGGAAGCTAAAGAGAAAGGAGATGTGTTAGATGCTGAAGCTGAAGCATTCCTCGCTGATGTGGAATGCACCGCACCTTATGATCAACCTCAGGCACTGACTACAACAAACATGTTTCAAGCCAATCATGAGGATGCGTATGACTCAGACGTGGATGAAGGCCCCAATGCTGCTGTCGCTTTCATGGCCAACTTGTCATCCACTAGCAACCAACAATCCATTCCGAATGAGGTCCACTCCAATGAAAATCAAATCTTGATAATGTGGAATTATCAGTTAGTCAGGAGATGCAACCCCATGAAGAACATTTAGACTCCGATGCCGAGACTAGAATGATGACAAATACGATTCCCGTATCCAACAGTATCTTCTTGACATCGAAGCCCAAATGTTCCAAACTGAGTAATCTGCTGACACATCTGATAAAGTTTCTATGATTGCCATCTTAACTAGACTGCAAACCCAACAAGACGACATCCGTAAGGTTAACAAGAATAAATGATTTGAAATCGAGACCTTAAGCAATGAGCATCCTCAATATTAGCAAGAAATAATGTCGTCTAGATACCCACAAGTCAAACTGATTGATCTTGAACACAAAGTTAGACTGGAACAAGCCCTAGTGATTCAGCGTAACAAGCAGAACGCTGAACTTGTGCAAGAAAACGATTTGCTTAAATCCACTCTTTCAGGAAAAGAAAAATCAATTGCATTTTTACAATCTGAAAAAGAAAAGATTTTATCTGAGAAAAAGGATCTAGCAGATAGTTATCTTGATGAAATCGTTTGTTTAAAGAATGCTAACAAAGTTGCAAGAGATATATTGCAAAGATTTAACATGCCAACAGAAACTATTCCTATGCTTTTTAAGAAACCAAAAATGGCAACCGCTGACTTGCACAAGGACCTCCTAGGTACCCGTAACCCAGGTCTAGGTTATATGGCCAAGCGTGCTCAACCTGCTTTGTATGATGCTGATACCCTTTTGCATCCTACTCACCACCCCGTTAGTATATGGGATAGTGAAGAGGTCTTGGTTCACCAAGTTGTTAGCATGAAAAAGATGAACGAAAAACCAGGGCATGTTCGACCCGCGAATGGCTTCTATGAGAAGCTAAATGCTCTTATGTTTGTTCCTCAACAGGAACTGTCCCGTGAACAGGCGTATTGGCTTCCTGCCAATGAACGTGCTAGTCAAACTAGTAACCCAAATAGACCTGTCACTCCCTTTACTCATAAAAGTCGACCTCCAAGTCAAGTTCTGGCCAGTCTTCGAAACGTTAATGCTGTTTTTCCTCAATTTGAAGGTATCATAAAAGAAAGAACAACACAAAAACCAGACTATGTTTCTGAATGGTGTTTTGATTATGCAAAACAGTTTGTTGAACAACAACTGGTACCATTTTACGACCATTTCAAAAAACATATCCAAGCTGCTAATGATACATTTTTCAAAGAGATAAGAGAATTTGAACAGATTTTTGATGACTTGGAGGCGGAGTATGAACAATGTGTTCTTGATAACAAGAACCTGACCATAGAGAAGAAAAATCTTTTAATCAAAAATGACTGCTTAATTGCTGAGTGTTTAGAAAAAGATATCTGCTCTATTGTGCTTACTTCCGATATTGTTGTGCCCCCTAGTTCGAATTGCCTTTGCGAAGATATTAGATCTGCATGCGATAGGGAACACACTAAAGTTCTTGAACTTGAAGCTGAGATTTCAAAACAGAAACAGCTAATTACTGAATCTGAAAAACGTTTTGCCTTTCTCGAACAGAATTATGTTATTACAACTTAATTTCAACTATAAACAGTGCATAGACACTTCCAGTGCCTCCAATGCAATTTTTGAAATTAACAAGTTAAGAAATCAGCTTCAAGGGAAAGATGACACTATCAGGAATTTAGAAACTCAGATCAACATCACGAGAATGTTGAATGTAGGTTCCACTGAAGGTAGCTGTGACCAACAGGCGTTAGAAACTGACAGAATTCAGTTGCAAGATATGATTACCTCCCTTAGGATTCAGCTAGATGGACTTAAGGTAGAAAACGTGAGTCTGAAAAGACGGTATGATGAACTGTCACAGGCGAATACTCACTCACGTACTGCGAACACTGAAAAGCTTAGTGCCTTAACTGCTGAAAATACAAAGCTGAAAGCCCAAGTGACTGGTAAAACAAGTAGTGGACCTTCAACCTCTGAGACACCCAAAGTGCTTGCTCCCGGAATGTACAACTTAGGTTCTAAGTATATTCCACCACCCAAACGTGCTAACTGGGTCAAACCAACCCCGTTACCTAAGAAGAAGCAAGTAACTTTCAGTGAACCTCCCAGACCTTCACTCAAACCAACTCAAAAACCAGTAGTGCATCCTAAGAAGCAAACTAACGTGTGTGTGCCTATGTCTACAGGAGTAAAACCCACTTCTGGAGCCAGCAAAACTGTGCCTAAGAGAGCCCCTCAGAATCATAGTTCTTTGCCGTTAAGAGTGCGAATGCAAGAGCGTAAAGCCCACCATTAGACTTATGAATAAAAAGAATCATGGTTTGATTCTAATTTGCTTGTTAACCATTCGATTTTAATTTTCTGTTTCAAAGTTGAACAATGTTTTTGTGCAGCAGGTAACAAATCTTTGGTTTTGCTAATCACTAAGAATGTTTGGTGTATGTTGATGATTTCTGTGAATGTAAAAACCCACAGACTAAGCGTCGAAAAAACACCAACCCAAAAAGGATGGAAACCATTAAAGAGAGTCTGGAAACCAATTAGCAAACCTGTTTGCTTCTAGCAAGCCTCAGTGGAAGCCCACATGAGGCATTTCTCATTATTGAGAAGAAACCTTTAACTGGATCATGAACCTAATGATATGCCAATAGAACTACCACCCCCGAGTGCTAAGTTTTCTAGCCCAAAATCACAATGGTTCTCTAGGTTAAAACTCATAAACTAAAGTGATTGTCAGCAGTCCAAAGGGATCTCTGGTAATTATTTGTATTGTTAACTAACCGAAACCCTTCAGGCATCTATCACCGTAAATTTTGTTGTTCTCGCAGGTATACAAATTGTTCTATGGTATTTGGATTCTGGATGCTCAAGACATATGACCGTGATTCGGCACGTCTTATCACTTGTGAAAAATTATTGGTACCGTGAGATTATGGCAACGATTAAATGCAGCGAGATCATTGGCTATGGTGATTATAAATTGGAGTGACACTATCATCTCTCGAGTCTACTCATGTGACAGGACTCCAAGCACAACCTATTCTCGGTAGACAGTTTGTGATGGAGGTTTAGAAGTAGCATTCCGGAAAGTACATTGTGTCACAATCCGCAACTACGATATGGTAGATCTACTCAAGAGGTATCACGGTCACCAACCTGTACTACATCTCACTGAATGATATGATGTCAGCTTCACCATTTGCATGCTTACAAAAGCTCTTCAAAAAAACGAAGTCATAGTTATGGCATCGTCCGGTTTTGAATCAAATCTGAATTTCAGGCACATTGAAACGAATGGCTCAGAAAAAACTTGTCAAAGATTACCCAGCTGAAATATGCCAAAGACCATTGTGTCCATCTTGTCACTGAGGGTAAAGTAAGAAAGCATCACATCCACCAATACTGAAAATTCTCATACTCTACATCTGGACCTCTGCGGACCAAAGAGAACAAAAGTAATCAACGGAAAGAAGTATGTTTTGGTGATTATGGAAGATTAACCAGATTTGGATGGGTAAGATTTTCTTCGAATCAAGGATAAACACCTCAAGTGATTGAGAAGTTTATTGTGAAGTACTCAGACGAGCCCTCAATGCTACTGTTCGCTTCGTCAGAACCAATAATGGAACGGAGTTTGTGATAAGACACTCGATGGAATGGTTGAGAGTGTTGTATTTTCTCATGAAATGAGCGTAGCCAATCGTCTCCACAACAAACGATGTGGTCGAAAACGGAACCAACTCCTTATGAAGCTGCTCGTACTAGCTCATCTTTTGCGAAAGCTCCACTGTTCCTATGGCTGCAGCTGTAGCCACTGCGTGATAACTCTTAATCGATCTCTTGTAACACACGCTTCACGAAGACCTATTATGAACTGCTGATGGAAAGAAACCAAATCTACATATACTTCCGATATTTGGAATCTCTGTGCATAATCCTACCATGACTACGATAATGGTGGTAAACGTCAAAGGCAAAAAAGCATATAAAGGTATCTTTGATTGGCTATGCACCCACCAAGAAGCTACCGAATTCTACACACAAAAGAAACGCTTCAAAATTCAGGAAAACCGTTCAGGTTGCCTTCGATGAACTTACCGAAGGATTGACTACTGTCACAAACCAGTCAGGCCTCGCACCTCAACAAAATGACTTCGTGCCAAACATACAGAACATCGAACTTACTAGCTTTACAGTCAGGACCGCACCCGTTTCTGCACTATAAAAGACGCCAAACCACCAAGTGTCCCTCCTACAAAGAGAAACAGTGTTGGTTACGTATTATAAAACCAACTAAGTAAAAAGGTGGTGCAACTATAATCCACCTAGTGATTTTGGGGATGGTGCAACTATAAGCCACCTAGTGATGAATGAGTTAGCATGCTCCGCAAGATCTCATCATTAACTAACCCATGTTGATGATATGATTAGATTTTCGCACTCGAAGACTTGGACTATGGATGGACAGTAGTGTAACAATCCATTATTTCAGGTCATTTTACGACTTCATACTTTTTATTATTTATATTTAGGGTTTTACGCGTTTACTTTTAATTTTCATCGTTTAGTTAAATCGCGTAAACTAAAAATCATCATTCAACGTAAACGGACATCAAACAAATAAAGGTTTACGTCAAGCAAGTGTATTATAATTATTACGAAGATAATTATTGACTTTCATAATTTATTTTTACTGGTTACGTAAACACTTCGCAATAAATTACATTTATGCATACACAAAAGCACCAATACCTATCTATATTTCAACAAATACTCACTCTTATACCCACTACACAAAATTTATACCATTTCTATCTTAAAAACCCATTCTAGCCATCCCATGTACACACCACAACTAATAAAACACAAATCATCCACTAAAGTCACTTCTAATTAATTTCTACCTTCCTTTTAACCACCATTTAAGCCATAAGTACTTTAACCAAGACCAAACTTGTCCTTCCTTATCCTCTTGAGTTTCTAGTTGTGACCTCCTCCTAAGGAGGAGGAGAACACATGTACTTCTTGTATTCAAATCACATCTAAGCCATGGTTTTGTTAAGTGGTTTGGCTAATACTTGTGCTATAAATAGAAGGTTAATGCAAGACTTATTTCACACATATTTCTCTAGCAAATTAATGAAAGTTTCTCTCTTGTTTCACTAGTAAGACTCACGACTCAAGTTTATAAACAAGAAAGATTTGTAGTTTTCATTTTACCAAGAATACAAGCATACAAGTATTATTAGGGTTATTATATAAGGTGTTTCAAGGATATTTTAAAGCTAGGGTTTTGTTTAATCAAGGGTTTATAAAAAGGATTTCAGGTTGAAGAAACTAGAGTTTTGATTTAGGATTCATTTCTTCATTCATTCATAAGGTCTATTATAATCTCTACACTTTTATAATTACTTCATTTATTTACATACATATTGTTATATTGTTAATCACCACTTAGGAGTTATTTTATAAAGTTATAAAATAAAGACAAGCATATTCATAATCGAATAAATACCTACACATGATGAAATGATGTTTAAAACATATTAGAATGCAAGAACATGTTTTACTTGATGTTATACAAGTGTTGGTTAATTTATAAAATTAATAGATGAATTAATTGTTAAAAGTTTATTTATAAAGTTTATAAATAAATAATTGTGAGGACATTATATTCGGAAGTAAATTAATGGACTTAATTTAGAGGACATAAAATATACAAAGGATGTTGTATTAATTAAATTAGAGGACTTGTAATAATTTAATTATGTCAAAAGTTTATAAAACAAGTTTTATAAATGATAAATGCAAACTGTTTATATATTCTGTAAAAGTTAAGAATTTTCATAAATTGTATAAACCTCAGATTTAAATAGTACATTTTAACATGATTCTGAATATATAAGAAACTTGAAAAACAGAGTTATAACGAAGGAGATACGATTTTTGCAAGGTTAAATATATAAAAAGTATTTTATAAAAACAGTTTGATGTTACTGTTTCGGTACAGATTTTTATAAAATCTGTGACCATTTTATTTTGATAGATCATCTCGACACGATGTCGTACATATAAAGAACTTGAAAAACAGAGTTAAAACGAGAAATTTATGAGTTTTTAAAGATTTCGAAAAGTATATATTATTTTACAGCTTTTACAAAGCTGTGAAAAACTACGGAAAAGCTGTGAACTTTGAAATCGGTCATTTTGAGGGCTTTAGGTCCGATTCGGCCAAAGTATAAAACTACAAAGTTGTTCGGAATGACGCTTTACTTTGAATATTAGGTTTTTGGAGTCTAGAAATGTATAGATACTTAATTAGAAATTATAAAAGTTGTAAAGTTTTATAAACAAGTTTCTGCACTTTTATAAAAATACAACAAAGCTGTTAGGATTTTAAAATGTGGTTTACGACTGTTTTCGGGTCCGTTTGGGCTATAAAAACCTTAAGAAACAATGTAGTATTACTTATATAATATTTATACACATTTTAAACTTTATAAATATTAATTTATAAAATAATTAAACTATTTATATGATATTATTATATAGACAATAAAAAAAATTAAATCAATTATGATTAACAAATAATCAACTATTATACAAAGATAATATTTTTACGGATACATATACTTGGACACTTATTTATCAAGCACGATTTAAATATTGTTTCAACATTTATAAATTAAACAAAAACTATTAGGTGGTGATATAACTCTATAAAACTTATTATTATTGTATTTTATATGTAATACTTTTATCTATACGACACTATAATTAAATTAGGTATGCATTTAGATTACTGTGACGTTTCACTCATTTTGATTTATCTTATAAATCCATTCATAGAGGTGAGTTCATAGCCCCTTTTATTCAATTACTATTGATTTACAACTATCGAGGTGAGAAAATACATGCATTGTTTTTATTATTTGGATGCAGTATACTTTTAAATAATATTACGAGTTTGCATATAGTAGGCGTTAACCTCTTGCCATGAATCATGATACTGTAATTATCGGTGTAAGCGCGAATGCATAATAGATCTATTTGTTGATGACATTCCGTTCGGGTGAGTGACGCTACATAGTTTCGGCGGTACCAAAAATAACAAAGTTATATTCCTTGTAGTTTTGGATGTTGCGGGTTAAACATCCTACACGGGCACTTTATAGGCATTAAATTGCAAGTACATTACATGTTGTGCTTTAGTGGGTCATGACTTAGTGCATTCATTTATTACTTTTGTGTTATTATTGTGTTAATTATTGGAGCACATGAATATCTTGTGGTCCTTCTTTATACTTTACGTACACCTGTTTGAATTCATCAACTTTATTGTTGACGTTTTAAAGCTTGTTTTCTCAGGTCAATAAGACATAGAACCGGTGGATGATTCATTTTGGTTGTCTATTGCAATAGAGATTTATATGCATTTCATTTGGGGTTATTTGTTATGTATCAATATCTTTCTTTCTCATGCATGGATGAACAATTTGAACATGGAGATTTTGTAACAACATTTCAGTTAATCCAATGTATCATTTTTAAACGACTCATTTAGAGGTCATTCTCTCATATCTTGTGCTATTGATCCATTAAGTAACACTCCCGGACCCTTACTCCGCTGTGACCCAATTTAGGGGTGTTACAAGTAGTCGGTTATGGATACCTTAGATTATATAGGACTATTTGTTTTGTGTTTCTATATTAACACCAATTAAATGTGTATCCCATGTCTATCCTAACCCTTTATATCACCCAATAAACCTGTGTTATGTCACCCATGTTGCCTTTAAGAATTGTTTAGACCCTAACTCTAACTGGTGCAGATTTATGTACTTCTCAAGCTTATGATAGAATACATGCTATGAGTGTGCAGTTGAGCGATCACCCTGAAAATGAACACTTAGACTAGTTGAGAGTTGAGTGAATTTTGACCCCCTTTTTGTGAGGTGTTCGGCTTTGATGTTTCTAGCATAAGTCTTCTATAGATTCATTTCTTTGAGTTAAATCAGAGAAATCTTTTTATAAACTATTCTAACAGGTCTACTTGAGGGCAAGCAGAAGTCAAGTGGGGGATATTTGATAACATCGAATATTTGATACTTTTTAGTGTCAATTTCCCTACGAAAATACTTGTAATTGTCTTATAAATACTTGAATTCGATACATTTACGGTTATTTCATTGTTTTCAGGTAAAATGTAAGTATGTGACAAGAAACACGGGAAATGGATGAAAAAATGATGATAATACGGATTCTTACAAGACGTTACGGCGTAACCCCTACGATAGTATTACGTCGTAACATAATTCAAGCAAGACACGTCAGCTTACAACATTACGGCCTAACCATACTAAAGGTTTACGTCGTAACAATGTTATTATGGAAGGATGACTCACCCGAGTCAGCATTACAGCGTAACGTGCCCTGCTGATTATGCCGTAACATATTTAAGCTTATAATATGGAAAGGACGCGTCAACACTTTATGGCGTAACACCTCATATGGTTACGCCGTAAAATATTCAAAACCTATAAATAGAGGCCTCATTCAGACACTTCGACATCAACCATTCTACAGCAGTTCCAAGGGGCGAACAAGGCCTTCATAGCTCGAAGAATTCTACCAAAAGTCCAAGGGAGATCACACTTATCTTACTTTTGTATTTAATCATTCATAAACCACTTCTGTAAGAATTATGAGTTTTTAATCCATGATTATCTTTATTAATTCTTGTTGTGTTGTTTCTATGAGCGGCTAAGCACTTCAAGTGCTGGCCTAGACATGAATTTACTATCGTTATAATGTTTGTTTCCTGTTAGATTATGGTTTCGTTAGAAATCCTTTGACTATCGTGTACCCTTGAGTTTTGGTAGTATTGCGGGTGGTTTAGATCATGTTAATCATGTTATTAGACTACCAATTGAACATGGGATTAGCAGGGTACTAGGGTAGGTTTGGAACCTTATCCCTAGTGTAAGAACTAACTAGGTTACCGCCTCTATCACTTAATATACTTAAAAAGCACAGGAACTCTTTCAGAGAGGGTTAATAATCTGTATAGTTTATTAGACTAGTTCTTGGGATAGTTAGGATTAATCACTATGACCTGGTTGCCCTACCTTCATGACTTTCGGGGGATTCGGGATCGCAAAAATTATAGGACAGACTAAATATATCTATTCAGGTCTGTTGACTTTAGAAACCACTAATGAAAAATGGTGTAACATTGCACAGGAAAACGTAGTTATAACGGTTGTAATGAAATGGCTAGGCTAGCACGCCTTTCTCCCTGATATCTTCTATCACTTTTAATTTTCGCAATTTACTTTCTTGTTATTTTCATAAATCAACTTCAAACCATTTTCAAACATGACAATTCAAATTAAAACTAATTGACACTTAACTCTTAGGACGACCTCGGATTTACCATTTATGTACTACTCACGATCGGGTTCTCTGCCCGTTAGTGCGTTTGTCAGGTGAATCGAGTTTTATAAATTTAAAACTTGATCAAAATATATTTTAAAATAAAATACGCATCAACATGCAAAGTTACTAGCCAAGTGTCCCATTTAACTAGAAACTTTGACACATATAGAAGTTTACTACCACATGGACTTTAGTCCTTGTGATGGCTGATTTTATTAGGTGAAGGGAGGGAGTTTTGGTTTAATTTTGTATAAATTTTGAATAAGTGGGTATTTTTAGGGCTAATGGGTAAAAACGTAGGGTAAAGCAAAAGTTTAGACGCGACCACGAAGAGTAAACGCAAATGATAAAAATAAAATTGCATCATATAGGATACTTATGATAAATAATAAATATACATGGGGCATGTAGACTAATATTTAGTCTAAGGTTGGGTTCACGTTTAATAAACGTTTTACTATGAACGCGAGATAACGTATACGATTTACCGTAAAAATAAATTTTTATTCAAAAGTAAAATAAATGATGAAAGTATAAGATTAAATAATGACCTGGAATTTACGGTTTGTTATACTTGCCTAGCTTTATTTTTAGTGCCCCTTTAAGCACCTAGTGTTGTTGTCTTTGTTGTTTTCTTGAGGCAGGATAGAGGCATTGCTTAGTGATGGTCATATGAGGTTATGATCTACAGTTTGGGTGGGGTGAATAGGAGGAGGTTAGGAGAAGTGGTACTATGGTAGATTAGCTGATTATCGTAGGATTAAAGTGGATAGCTGGAATATAAGGTCCTTGACTAGAAAGCTCTTAGAGCTTGTGGATGTCTTGAAGAGATATAAAGCGGACATGTCGTGTTTTAAGAGACTAAATGGAAGGGGTTTAGTATGAGGGAAGGAAACAACTACAAGCTTTGGTACTCCTACACTCGAACCGCGAGAAACAGAGTTGGAGTCATTTTGGCGTCTGGACTTAGGGACAAAGTAGTTCATGTGAATAGGTGTAGCGACTGGATCATGTCGGTCTCATTGGTGGTGGTTGAAAAGATGATCAACGTGATGAACGTGTGCGCACCACAACTAGGCCAGAGTGAGGCAGAAAAGAAGAGTTTTTAGGACTCTCTAGACGCGTTTGTGAGGGAATGTCCGTCAAACTAATGGCTGATTATAGGATGTGATTTGAATGGACATGTTAGAGCTGCAGCGAATGGATACTCAAAAGTTCATGAAGGTTTTGGATATGGAGTTAGGAATGAAGAAGGTCACATGATTTTAGAGTTTGCTATTGCCTACAACTTCGTGGTAGCAAACTCTTTCTTCATGAAGAGGGATGCCATTTGATTACCTTCGAGAGTAAAAGTCGATACACACAGATTGACTACATGTTGGTGCGCAAAGAAGACCATAAGGCATGAAAGGTGTAACAACTCACATTTTTCAGGTCATTTCACGTCAATAAACTTAAAACTATTTACTTTGAACATTTACATGTTTGCTTTTATGCATAACCGTTAAGTTAAATCGCGTAACCCAGAAAACAACTTTAGACGTAAACCGGCATTAAACAAATATAAGTTTACGTCAAATATGTGATATATGAATTTTACGAATATAATTTATACGTCTACACATTTTATTTTGCAAGTTTTACATAAACGCTAAAGTTAACTCATGCATGCATGCATTATGCATTACCACCTTAGTATATATTTACTTGCACATACATAATAAATCAATATACATAAAACTTGAAATGTTTTCTCCTTTTTCATGTATATGCCGCCCCTATGGCTTGTAAATAGGGAAGTCCCAACATTTTTGAGACACA
>BQNB010119721.1:0-20764 GCA_026074375.1 Tanacetum coccineum
CAAAAGATAATTAAATAATTAAATGCCAAGAACAAATAATAAAGCACAATTAATAACATAGCAACAATAAATTAAACCGTAAGATCTGCTTAATCAAATTAATAATTGAATTAAATTGACCAAAATAAATTGATGTATGATTACGAACTGTGCTAAATTAATGCTCTCGATCCCCTAGTCGAACGTCATGGCAAACCCCAAAGGGTTTGCCCTATACCCAAGAAAGCAAGCTGCTTGCTCTCTTTTTCCTTCTTTTCTTTCGGTCGGCTATACCACCGTGAATGGAATGATTCTGATATCACAATTGATATCAATATATATATTAAATGTAGAGTTTAGTTCTTGTAAAATATTGGCCCCTCAACTTTGTGACATGTTAATTAACCCATGAAACTTCGTCACTTTTATGCAGCTTTAGTCCATGTGATGAGTTATCAGTAAGGCGTAACGACATCGACCACGTTACGCCGTAAACCTTATGACGTGGCTTTCAGTCATGTAGTGTAAAAATATGTTACGGCGTATTAAATAGTCCTGTTACGTCGTAACCCTTAGTCAGCATAAAGATCTTTTCCGTAATATTATTTTATGGCGTAACTCCAGCGGGACGTTACGCCGTAATGCCTCATCAGCACCAAATCTTTGTAATTAATAATTGATTATGGCGTAACTCCTGCGGGACGTTACGCCATAATGTCTTCTAAGCTTTTAATTCGACATCTTTAATCATTAAAAATATAGTACCTTTACTAAATAATATAGTAGTGATACTATTCTTCTTTTGGCTTTAAGAATGCATCATGTAGGATTTTAGTAGTCCTTTATTGAATTTTAGTACCTCTACTAAATAAATTAATATAGGTACTATTTTTGCACACATTTCGCCAATTTCCGTTCCAATACCTCTAATTACCTGAATTCGCAAAATAAATGAATTAAGTATCGAATTCATATAAAATTAATATAAAGCAAGGCAATAAAAGCGAGAATTTGACATGAAAAAGTATTAAATATTTGATGTTATCAAACCTGCACTGTAGCTCGGTTCTGCTGGTTCCATTGCAGAAGGGAACCGACCAGTGTTCTTTAATGGAATCGGACAACAGTAATCAAATCCGTATTTTGATATGCAAAATCTTAAGAGATCATATGTAATCTTGTAAGATTACCTTAAGATATGTTGTATTTGATGATGTCATCAATGATGTAAATAGTATTTAAACAATTTACTTATATTTCTAATTAATTCTTAAAATGGAAAGGTAAATGTTGGTAAAATGTGTGTGCGATTTAGCTAGTTTACTTCAACGTGGTTTTATTAATTGTCATCAACAAAACATAGTAAGATCGTAGAATGAAAATAAACATTTTTACCAGTTTATTTGTATTAACAATCTCCCCCTTTTTGTTGATGACAAAATATAAAACTTATTGGAAGTAAACTAGCCAAATGGAAGAATGATTTATGATTGTGGATTATGTTAAGTTCTATTTTACTTCCCTTCTCCCCCTTTTTGTCGTAACAAAAAGATTGAAGAGATAGTTCTAGTTAGGAGAGGAAGAGAGGTAAAAGTAAGATCGATATGAATTGATGAAATGCTTTCGCCTTGATGAAAGTACTCTTTTTTTTAAAGGAGCAAGGCCTGACATTTTTTATTGTCATGAAGTAAATGCAAGATTGTCTTAAATCGGTTTGAACCGAGATCCAAAACTCCCCCTTATTGGGGTATCCCCTTTTTAGCTTGAGTAAATCATAAGTGCGATGTAATGCTATAAAACAAAAGTGTTAGTTAAAAAAGAAATGAGCTCCCCTTTGTTTTAGGAGTACCTACAAAACAAATGTTAGAGTCCAAAAACTAGAAAACGCTTATGTAGAACCAGCAATGACGGTTATGTCCCTTTGATAGAACCGGTTTCGAAGGCCGAGGGAACCGGACACTCTACACAGTCAAAAAATTAGCTTTCTAAAAAAGAATGGTTAATTAAATAGAAAAGATTATGCATGAAATAGATAGCACAATACATTTTTCTTAAACTAGAGTATTACAATTATTCATCATAACATGAATCAAGAGTACAACCGATCTTAATTAATGTTACATAATTATTTTATTCCTAATGCCTTAGTCTAGTAATTATGAGTAAGAATGTTGAGACGATCAAGAATGTGATTGAGGATGAATCACATTTCATCCTGAAGATTGTCGATAATGACTTGGGTGCATTGGCAATGTTCGCAAAACATTTCATGGGTGAGCATAGAAAAGGGGTTGTTGGGCCCTATAGGCGGAAGATGTGGTGGCAATGATGGGAGAGGAGGCTCTATGGCCGGAAGAGGTGGAGGTTGTTTTGCTAAGCGTTCAATTGATTTAAATGATGAACGAGGTGGAGGAGGATTTGTGGTTCTAGGAGGCAGGTCTTCTAGTGAGTCAAAAATGCGTGTGGAGAAGTAGGAGACATTGATAATATGAGCTCAACGGGGTCCAAGTTGATGGTTAGAGGTGAGGAGTGTTTGGAAGGTTGTGTTGGTGCCGGTGGAGGATAGGTTAGTAGAGGTAGAGATGACTTTGGAGTTAGCAAAAGTTTGCTTGGTGAGATTCCCAGAGTTTTGATTGGTGAAGGTAGAGGAGAAACATTCGGAGATGACGGAGGAGCCGTTTGGTAATCGGTTGGGGTGATAAAGCTTGGTATGAAGGTGATGAAGGACGAGGGTTGCTAAAGCAACAAGGTCAGATGCTAATCCTAGCGGTACGTTTACGGTTACTTGTAGGTTTCTTTTCTTTGTTTGACTTAGGCATTGTTAGTTATCTTGAAATAAAGTATGAGATGGAGTGTTTGGAACAAGCTCCTTTTATAGTGTATTTATTTGAATGAATGAATGTTTTACTTGATATTTTGGTGAAAATCTAATCATTAGACATGCCTAAAGTCAACTCCCAAAGCCTAAGATCAGATAGAGAGAATTTGGTGGGAATTGGTTGTAGTAAGAGCTTAAAATTCATATTTAAAAAAGCTGCACAGTGTTGCCGGTTCTTCCGGTTCCATTTGCAGAATGGAACCGGCTTTGATTCTCAAAGGGACCGGCGACAACAAATGTAGCTGAAAACAATTTCTAGTATGTGCCTATATGCGACAATGTAGAGGTGTGGAGCTCGTTGGTTGTTCTGAATTCTCTAATGAATGCTTCCATTTCCTCGTGTTCCCGTTTTCCTTCTTCAATAAATTTATTCACTATTTCTTCCATTGTTAATTTTCTTTTAGGATAAGAAAACTGAAATGGGTCGAGCAATGTCCCTGTCATGAAAGACATAATTCAAAGTAAAGCTATTCTAATAGAATTAAATCTACAGGAACTTCAGCGAACTGATGTCGATACGCCGTATATGGATGAATGAATACGGCGAAGTCAGCAGAAACTTGATACGTTGTATCTGAAATAGAGAACTGAGTACGTCGTATTCAACTAGATGAATACGCCGTATAACATACCAGAACAGGCTATTAAGAAAACAATTAAGTGCCGGAATTTAAACACACAATGCAAATAAATACAAACAGAATTAAATAATTAGATTACACTAAACTAAGCTAATTAATGGTTAGAAATACTAATAAGAATAAGGTTTAATTAATTCACTCCCCGGCAGCGATGCCAAAAACTTGATGTGGTGTCGTGTAGGGTCAATTATTTGATTATCAAGTTTTACATTTATATTTAGCCGACAAACCTAAAACAACACTTTAACGAGCAGTGTACCCGGTCAAGATGGAGTTCGCGGTAAGTAGGGTGTCGAACACTAAGAGTGGAACATTAATCCTATATTCTATTAGTATTTTAATTAGTCTATTTACTGGTTAAACCTATGCTATATATGTTGTCTAATGATATGGGGGTTTTCAGCCTGAGAGACTAGCACAGGTTTGGTGAAAACAAATATCAATTCAATACACAATAAAAAAAAGAAAATTAGAAGATAGAAAAGCGGTACAAGCCAAATGATAGAAAACTGTATTAGCCATATTAAATCCAGTTCAATGCTGGTTTGTTTGTTTTAGTGCAATGATTTACTTATCTCGAAGCGGCATATCATTCTTAAGACTTAGGCGGGACATCATCCTAAGACCTAGACACGATTAATCCTGTCACAATTAACGCATCCGCATAAAGCATCCTTTAGTTTAATTATAATCTATCTTAGGGAATCAAAGCAGTGGTGATCCTGTTAAAACCCTAGCCCAACGGGACTTTACCCACTTATTGTTTGACGGTGTTTTATATACTGGTAGTCTACTATTCCAATCTTTATTAGTCAATTAAGAGCATGATTGTTGAAACATAAATGGGTCACCTACCGGTCCAACTAAGCTCATAATTTAAAGACAAAGACAAAACGTTATTTGTGATCCTATTGGTCCCATGCTAATCAAAAGACACGATAAGGAGAGCTACTGGGATCTAGATTACATGGTCCGTAACACTAGACACCAGTTAAATGATAGGTGTCGCATATTTAAAACACTAAACAGTATGATGTGATAACCAAAATTAAACAAATCACGATAACTTTAAGAAAATCAATTTTAAAACAAAACAAACATTAAACTTTCATTAAGATTTGCTAATACCCCGAGGGTATTAGCCCCACAACCATATGTAATTAGACAAGACGTAATCAACAATTGGAAATCGAACATTAAGAGAGTAACAAATTACAACCGAGATGGTCTTCCTACGAGTTTGTGATACAATCGCTTGAACCATTATGCTGATCTGTCTCTCGAAAATTCGTCTCTGATGATTTATGGTATAAAGAATATGATATTGCCCTCTTAAAAAACTTAAACTCGTTATTTAAGTCATCTATTATATTTTTTGGAAAAATACTCATATACGCCGTAATCCAGCTAGGTCGATACTATACAGCTATTGGGCTGATTCCTTAGAGTGCAATGCTACGGTTCGTAATAAATCTTTGATTATCATTCCAAGTTACTTGATTTACTGTATCTTCGAAAAGTTATCTTCATGGATACGACATATATAGATAGCATGGATATGCCGTATTGGGAATTAGTCAAACGCGTTTTCTTGTGAAGTCTTTGCGCAGATACTCCGTATCTCTGTAGTTGGATACAACGTATTGGTGAATTTTCAGAAATCTTCAAATGTCTTCGTTTTAGCTTCAATTTATGCGCCTTTTAGCTTATCTTCATAAAACACTCCTGAATTACTGCATTTATCAAATTTGAAATGATTAAGTACCAAATAATGCAATAATTATATAAAAGTGGGCAAAATAGATAGGATAAATGATATAATAAAGTGACGTTATTTGATGTCATCAAATATCCCCCCACTTGAATCCTACTTGTCCTCAAGTAGACTTTTAGGAAAAAAAAATTTAGTTTATGAAAATGTGTCCCCCAAACCGAATAAGATTTTCCTCCGTTTAAGCTATGCGTTTTGGTCCTAATCACATGTACATAACCAAGCTCCTCATGAAATATGGAAATGAAAACACTCAGATCACTCAACTAATCTAGGGTGCAACATTTAAGTAGTACGCTCAATTGCTCAGATCGTGATTAGTTTGTATCATAAGCTTGGCAAGAAACACATCTCCCACGCTAAAGCAAGGAAGAAACAAGTCAAAATCTAAATTAGGATTAAGGAAGGCTTATGGTTTGAATCATTAGACAACAGTCTTTCACCATAAGTACCACACCAACAAGGCAGTTGTATCGTACATACACGGCCCGTAAACGACGAATAGACATATACAATCAAACACATCCCTGTTTGTATTTAACCAGCGGTTAGAGAAGAATGATATAGGGTAGGGACCTTCTAACTTTCACCAAAAGTCATCATCTAACAAGGCAGCTGAGACATGCATACATGGCCGTAACGATGAAATAGACATGCATGCTCGAACAAGTCCTCGTTCGAGTAGACACTAAGGTTAGTTGCTAGGAAAGGGAAGTAAATAATTGTTAAACAAAATTTATAAAACAAATAGGTTAAAGCCAACAAATAAGGTATGTAGTTGCTAGTAACTTTCCCCGAGCGTTCCATGATAAAGACTCAAACATATAGACAAAACGCCTTGATCAAAGAAATGACAAAGACAACCTAAGTTGGCGTTCCCATAACGGTCAACTTCCCTTACATCCCGCTCTTTACATACTTTTATAGATTAAGTGGTGATATCGGCCACTTTTTACAAGACTTTACATCGTTGATTTTTGTAACTATCAACAATACCCATCTTCTAGGGTGATATTCTTCGTATAAACTTCCTTTTGAAAACGACTATTTTTCTTTCCTCCTTTTTTTGCGTAATAAACCATTTGTTTTGAATTCCATCGTCTTCACTTTTATAATTTTTATACCATAATCTTTTCTTATATTACTACTTCATCGGAAACATAAATCATAATACCAAAAAGTAGCACAACTTAACGAGCCTTACATATTTTTCTCCCATTGCATTGTGCAATTTCCCCGAACCAATAAGAACAGAAAAATTTCACCTTGACACAGGAAATACAAGACTTTACACGAAAGCAACTAGCAACATAGAGAAATAGGCTTAATCTACACGGTAGGCTAAGGTGCAAAGGTGGTAAGGAAAACATATATATGGCCTACAAAAGAAATGGAATGGCTCAACACAATGTTGTTTCTAGGGGATGTTACTCTAAACAATGAGAGTAATTAAGGGACAACAAACAGAGAAGTTAACTAACCAGTGAAGTTAGTTATTTTATGACATGTAGGCTATTTGGTTTACATCCTAAGAAATTTCACAGTTGAAACATGTTCTTCTAATCTTAACAAAAAAAAAATCCATAAAACTTAATCATGGCGGTCTCGAGTGATATACCAAGCCAAGTTCTAAAGTCCACTACATCACCGACACACTCATAAATTTGTGAAATTTAGTAGACAGTTGGAAACGGAATAGGCTTAATTCTCACAATATATAATCAGAGGGTGATAGGCGCTAGGTAATGTTTTTTAACTAGTGAATTTTTTACAAAATTCATGCTGAAAAATTTTAAAAATTTTGACCAATTTTTTAAGCACTTTGCAAGTTATTTATTTGTAAAAAAAAAGACAAGTAAACGATCTAATTATCTCCATCCCCCTACTTAAATTATACAACGTCCTTGTTGTATAGATAAAACAATTAAATAATAAGGGAAAATAAAATTAGAACGAAAAACTCCCTGATGTTTTTGCTCGCGATAATCTCCATGATGAGTTTCTTGCGCCAAAAAGTGTGTTGCCTAGGGCTTCAAATGCCCGGATAATTCAACACAAGTCTTTTTTAGACATATACCATATCATTAGTTTCCAGCAATGATCCTGTAAAGGATAAAAGACAAGTGCAAATTCTATCTCGCTACAATGGTACAAAGAAAAAAAATTAAACAACACAATTGTACAAGGAATCAATACGCCAGGTAATCCCAAACCCTCTGATTCACTGTATTAGTTCTTATAGAAACAATTAAATTAACTAAAAAAAGAAATAATTATGTTTAAAACTGATAACGTCCAGACATGCATACGCGTATCTAAGGGGTTCGATAAATACGCCCATTGTTAATGGTCTGGGAAGACAGAACATCGTGCAGAAAATAAAATTCAAATAATTAGAATGCGACAAACAATTAAAATGACCTGGTTTGCCTCCCGGGAAGGCACCTTATGTTTTTTGCTGGTCTTTAAGTCGACATTTTCCTTCTTATCCTTATCCATGTTAAGCAATGGTTTTTTGGGATTTCAAACATGTAATCAATTCAATGAGGTCGGTTGCTGCTGAACTTACTGCCAGTCATGATTCGTGTGATTAGGACCGCAAGAGATGTGTGAATAAACACGGGAAGATTTTTCAAAATCAAAGTGCCAGAAGGCGGATTTTTTTTTTATGCGAGTAAAAAGTTTGTGTGAGAACGATCCGGCTACTAGACTGGGTTATTTATACCAACGGCTCGATAACCTGGATAAGATTTGTCCTGATACGGCTACAGACATTAAACTGATACGGCGTATAGATTGAACTATCGCCGTATGAAACCAATTTTTTTCTTTCGAAGTTGTACAAAAATAAAAAAAAACATACCTTTGGCCTCTGCTAAAAACCGCTTGTATGAGAACCTACCTTGAGTAATCCACTGCTTAGGGTCAAACGAATGCCATACTGAAATTACGGCAACATATAGATTTATAATCAATAAAGAAATATCAATCCTTTACGTAATAGATTCCCGATCCACTATCTTTTAAGTTTACGACAAAACTTCTTGTCTCAAAGGTTTTCATGATTTTATCATGACTTGTTTTAGAAAACCCATTTTCCCCATGCGTAATTTCATTATCCTCTGAAGACTGTATTATTATACCGATATTGTAATCAACATCATCTTTTTCTGATTTTAATCCCGGGATTGGAATATCGTTGAATAGATCATTAAAACGCGAAACAATTTCTTCATCATATTCAGACAATGATGTTTCATCAGTTAAATTAATTTCATCGATACATTTAGAATTTATAAGAGGTCTGATTCCAAAATCTGATTTAGACGTTAAGCCATCGTTATAAACAATGGCTGGAAATTCATTTTCCAGATCTTTAAAGTAGTCTAAATCATCAAAATAATCAACCGTAGGGTTGGGAGACAAAGGTTTATCATTTCCTGAATCCGTTTTTTTTAAATCATTGACAGAAATTATTTTATACGAAAATGAATTCTCATCAAAAATTATCGTGTAATCTTCATCGTCAGATTTTTTTTTTTTTTTTTTTTTTTCCCCCCCCCCCCGTCTAAAACGTAAATTCTGAATCTGTCTTGTTTCGTTAGGAGGACATACCGTGGGTTTAGACTGGATTGCTGTTAATGTATTGGTAAAAGACTATGGCTGGGAATTCAGTTTCGAAGTCAATGGGATGGTCGTCCTCATCTTCAAGAATAATTTCTCCAATGTTGATTAGTTGCTCAATTGAACGTGCGACCATGCTTCGAGCTTTTTTTTTTTTTTTTTTTTTTTTTTTTTTTTTTTTTTTTTTTTTTTTTTTTTTTTTTTTTTTTATTTTTTTTTTTTTTTTTTTTTTTTTTTATTTTTTTTATTTTTTTTTGGCTTTTTCTTCTTCAAGTCTGATGTATTCCTCCATGGTGATATTTGGGTCATCCATTTTTCCTATAATCAATCTTGCAATAGAGAAAAAGGTAAAATGGACTAATACGTCGTATTCAATGAATTGAATACGTCGTATTGAGCAATGCAGGAATTTAAACAAACAATATGTAAACACAAACGAAAAACAAATACAACAAGCGAATACATACAAGAACAGAATTAAATGATTAAATACACTAAACGAAATTAATTAATTAATGTTTGAAATAATGATCGAGAATACAGATTTTAATTATTTTCACTCCCCGCAACGGCGTCAAAAACCTATTGCCTAATCGTGTTAGGTTAATATTTGATTATCAAGTTTTACATTTATATTTAGCCGATAAATCTAAAACAACACTTTAAGGAGCAGTGTACCCGGTCAATATGGAGTTCATGGTAAGTAAGGTGTCGAACACTAAGAGTGGAAATTTAATCCTATATTCTATCAGTATTTTAATTAGTCTATTTACTGCTGTTAAAACACTATGCTATGTAACGTTAGTCGAATGAAATGGGGGATTCAACCTGAGAGACAGAACACAGTTTATGGTTTGGTGAAATTAACTACCAATATCAATATACACATAAACACAAAAGATGGAAGATTATAAATAGAAAAGCGTACAAGCAAAATGATAGAAAACTAAATTAGCCATATTAAATCCTGTTTCAATGCTGGTTTTTTTATTTAGTGCAATGATTTACATATCTTAGAATCGGCATATCATTCTTAAGACTTAGGACGAACATCATCCTAAGACCTACTAGACACAATTAATCCTGTCACACTTAATTGCATCCCATAGAAGCAGTCACTTTAGTTTAATTATCATCTCTTTTAAGAATTAAAGCAGTGGTGATCTCTGTAAAAACTCTAGCCCAAAACTAATACCGTAGACCTACCCACTTTATTATTTGACAAGTGTTTTATAACTACACTTACTAAATAATGGTATTTCCACTATTACCAATCTTATCAGTTAATTAAGAGCAATTGCTTAAACAGTAAATGGGTCACCTACCGTCCAACTAAACTCCATAAATCAAAAGACAAAAGACAGAACTTATTTGTGACCTATTGGTCCCAGTAATAATAAGACAATATGGAGAGCTATCCCGTAGTAATTACTTGGTCCATAACAACTAGACCCCAGTATGAATGATAGTCGCAAGTCAAGCCATAAACAAGTATGAGGTTGATAAACCATAAATAAACTATGAATGATAAAATTAAAATCGATTTAAAAAAAAAACAAACCAACATTGAACTTTCATTAAGATGTCTAATACCTTGAGGGTATTAGCCCATAACATATGTAATTATAAAAGCAATCATACTCCAACAATTGAATATTGAAATTGAACGATTAAGAGAGTAAAAATTACAACGATGTCTTCTAGGAGTCGTGATCAATGCTTGCCCTTTATTGCTATGACCGGTCTCTTCTAAAAATTATCACTGATGAGTATGTTTATAAAGAATATGATATTGCACTCTAAAACTGTTTTTGAGTCTTCTATTTACTAGTTGCTGAAAATACTCGATAACGCCGTAGTCCAGATAGGGTCGATACGTGTATTGGGCTAGATTCCCTTGGAGTGCGCGATAAATACATTACGTTCGTAATAAATCTTATGATATCATTGCCAAATTTACTATATTTACTGTATCTTCGAATAGTTTTTATCTACATGGATATGAACAATCTGCTAGCAAGAGATAACAACGCCGTATTGGGAATTTAGTCAATCGCGTTGACATTGTGAAGTCTTGCGCCAGATCCCCGTAGCTCTTTAATGGAATACTCGAATTGGTAAATTTTCAAAATCTGTCATAATGTATATCGTTTAGCTCCCAATTTATGCGCCTTCTAAGCCCCCTTTTAAACTTTACAAAACAACTCCTGAATTAAAATAACTGCATTTATCAGCCTTTAAAGGGGGAAAAACGATTAAGTACCAAATAATGAAATAATTATATAAAAGTGGGCAAAATAGATGGGATAAATGATATAATAAAGTGACGTTATTTAATGTCATCAGGGACCCTATTTGGGGGTGTGACAATACTCTTGACTGATGAAGAGCTAGAGAGTGAAGAAGAGTATATGGAAGAAGAAAGCTTATTTAACAACCCGAATTTAAGATCAATGTTTAGACCGAGCCCTATTTGTATTTTCTAATTTTTCGTAGAAATCATTTTTATTCTTTTTGTTCGACTTGATAAAAATCGTCAATTTTAATTATTTGTGCGTCCGTGATTTAGGATATTTATATCCGCTTTACGCTGTTTGAAAAAAAAAATTCGACAAACTCATTCAATATTTACTTCGAAAAGCTATTCTCTTTCATGTTTAAATACTTTTTTGACTTTTATCCGCGTTTGGCCGAAACCACGTCAAAATAGTGTTTTTACAATTTTTAGTATTTTAACTAAGCGTTTTAAAACAAATATTGTGGTATAAATGTTTTATAAAAATAAAAATAAAAATACAATTTATAAAACACAACAATGTAAACCAACACCCCTTTTTCTTTTATATGATCTATCAAAACCATAGGACCGGGGGGGGGCACCAAACACTTCTGAGTTATACCCTAATTTATTTATTAAAAGATGGGTAAGTAAATTAAATATCTTGGACCTTAAATAAATCTTATATAGATAATAAAGCTCTTTTATTAAAATACACACACAACACAGACAAAAAAACCCCATCTCTTTCTCCCTCTCCTCCCATACACGGCTCATCACAAAATCAAGGGGGTTTCACCATCTTTGATCTTAGATCTAATTCAACTATTCAAGAGTGATTATCAAGATAACCTAAGGTGTCTCCAAGATTCAATTCATCCAATATCTATGATAAATCAAAGAATAAAAGTTAGGGTTTCATACATGACCAACATGGGCCTTTGCAATAGAAATGCTGTTCGGAATTGATAACCTCCTATACACCCCCTCAAACGCCCTGGAACACCACACAACAATCAAAATAAAGTGTAGATGCCATAGACCCCCCCACCCAGCCCCCACCCACCCGATGTTGTGTTATGTGCTAGAATCACTCGTTCTTAACCAACATCCTAGAAATTTTTCTTCAATGATATATGTCTTAACCCATTCTCTTCTTTTGATTTGTCATGCTTGGATAACTGCTAGTAGCCAACACAAGCATTCACTCCCGATAATCATATAGGGCACAGAAACATCTGTAAACATCATGCCTAGACCACCAACACCTCACTACACACCCCCCCCACCCCGTCTGCTGTCGTCCCCGCGTCTCCTCACACCCCACCCACCACCCCCACCACCCCCTCACCCCCCCCACCCCCACAAACACTCCAACCTCACCCCCCCACCCACCCCACCCGCCTGCCCCCCACCCAGCAGCGCCCTCCCCCCACCCTCCGCCGCCCCCAACCCCTCAACTCACTAGCCCAGCGATCCCCCGCCCCCCCCCCCCCATAACGTATAATGCATCTATATCGGCCCCAGGCCCCCCCCCCCCCTCCCACCCTCCACTCAACATCCCCAACACCCCACAATAACACCCCAATCAACCCCCCCCCCCCACCCACCCAGACCAAAGCCCCCGCCCCCCCAAACCATCAGACCCCCACCCTTAACCAACTAATAAATAACCATCCCTTGGCTGCCAAGCCACAATGGATCCACTCATCTGTTCACTTATCACACCCACAATTGCCACGTTGCCTAACTCACATGCACACAGATGTAGCCACCCCCAAGACTAAAGAGCAGCGCCTTGAATTGTAGGCGAGGAAGACAGCTATGGGTTAAATTTTAATGATCTGTGAATAGTGAACATTTAAATAAAATACGCTTTAGAAACAATTCACAGCCTAAAAAATATATGGAACACCACTTAACCTCCTACCCAACTTTTAATAAATTAGTTGAGAGTATTGGAATTTGGAAAAGCACTCTCCACAACCCCTCCCCGCTTGTTGATAAGGAAACCCTTAAGAGTATCTCCCAAGTGACAAAAACATAAACAAAACTCCCCCATAACACCCCCACACAATATTAAACCCCCGCAATCGAACACCCACTCACCCCCAACCCCCCCCGCACCTAAAGCCGATTAAACTGGCACCCCGCTCACCACCTCCCCCCCGACAACCCGCCCCAGCCCGCATCCCACGCCCAATACTCCTCACCACATCAGCCGTATAACTAAAAAACAACCGCACAAGCGGATACCCACAACACTTCACGCGCACCAACAAATCAACAGCCGATTATAATTATCATACGACCCCCCCGCCTCCCCCAGCAAACACCCCCACCACTCTCCCACCCCCATCTGTCTCCGGTCACCCCAAAGCACATCCCAACTGTGAAGATCCAACTCGTCAATACAACCAACCAACACAACCAGCTAGCCCACTCTCTCACTACCACACACACGAGTATTTGACCTCACCCCCCCATAGGGGCCCAGATTGTCCATCCCCACCACTTATGATCCACTTTCTACTAACCTATAATCCCCCCATCTCAAAATGCCTCACTATAAACACAAAAATCATATTTGGTACTAAATCGCTAATACCCGTGTGAAAAATGCAGAACATTCCGGATGTATTGTAAGATAATGCTTAAAGGCGCATAAATTGAGGAGCAACCCCGAATACAATTGCAGATTTAGCGCCATACACCAACTACCGACGACTCCAACTACAAGAGATACGTCCGAATCTGCGCCCCGCCACTCACAAGACAACGCGATAGCCTATTCCCAATACGGCGTATCCCATGCAATCTAAATATGTTATATCCATGTAGATAATATTCTACGAAACAGTAAATCAGTAAATAGGGACTGATATAACAAAGCTATATTACGAACGAAGCGCGCACGGTCCAAGGAATCTATCAGCCCAATACAACCGTATCGACCCTAACCGTCTGGATATTGGGGGGGGCGATCGAGTATTTTTCAGCAACTATAAATAGCAAGACTCAAAAACAATTTTAAGAGTGCAATATCATATTCTTTATAACATACTCATCAGAGCAGAAAATACGCCATCCGGTCGTCCATAAAGGACAAGCATTGATCACACACCAAAGAAGAGCCATCGTGTAATATATATAACCTCACAATAATCGTTACAAGTTTCAAATGTTAGATTATGCTTAATAAATCCCATGGATATGGGCAATACCCACAGGTATTAGCCAACAAAATGACAGTTTCACTGTTTGGATAAGTTTAAACCCGCTTTCTAACATATCATCAATCCCAATGTTCAATACAATGTAAATCACCTCAACCATGATTAAAGTCAAGACACAGCGCCCTAACTATTCAACTGGTTCAAGAGTTAAGCGCCCACGACCACACGCATACCCGTTAAAGCTCTCCATAATCGATAACTTAAAATACTGTACAAATATGAACACAAATAACGTTCTGTCTTTGTCTTTATGAATTATTAGTTTTAGTTGGACCGGTAGGTGACCCATTTATGTTTAAGCAAACATGCTCTTAATTTAACTGATAACGATAGGAATAGTGGAGATACCAGTAAAATAAAACACCTTCCAAAAAACATGTGGTGAACTACCGTAAGGGCTACGAGATATAACCAGGAAACACCCCATCTTATAATTCACTAAAGGAAAGATTATACAAAAAACTAAAGGCTGGCATATATTGGGAGCATTAATTGGTGACCGGCTTCAAAGAGATCACGGACAACGGACAGACTCCCTAAGACTATAAGAATGCACTGCCGCAATCAAGATAAGTCACTCAAAGCACTCGAAAAAAAAAAACCAGCATTGACCCGGATTACTAATGCAACTATCGATATACTAACATTATTGCAAGACCCGCATATCTAACCAACAAAACTTCCCTATTAGAGAAACAAGTGACACAATGCCAAGGAAAAACAACCCCCCCCACCAGTGACAGACATCACCTTTATAATCCCCCAGTATCCAATCGCCACGCGACAGCTCCACGGTATCCCCATACCCTATCGCACAAAACTAAACATACTGAACTCCACACGGCACCCAAACCCCACTACTAGAACGCCCCCAACCCAACCCCCAGCACCCATATAGACCGGTACCCTGCTCCCAAAAATAGTTAAGTTTTAGATTTATCGGCTCAAAAACACTGTAAAACTTGAAACTCAAAATACAAACCCCACCACGCTCGCACATCAGGTATTTGATCGGCCGTTGCCGTGGCGATCCCCTCCAACCCACTACTTCAACACCAACAAACACCCCAAACCTACCAAAAACAAACGTTACTAGAGCCAAATCCACCATATCCCTAACTTTTAAAGACAAACTACTCAATAAGATGTTGATACCCCATGTAATTACTCAAACCAACCATTTCACCCTCCACGTAATCACTTCCTTGCCAACCGGCTACAAAAGAAGACCCTATACCCTATATCCCACTAGCCCTCTGCAAAAGCCTCCCCCAGGCCGCCGACCCCAACTCCACCAAGGCGGAATACGACAGAGCTGGAAAGACGAAAAAGCACGAAGCCATGGTCCGACGTTCAATTAGGCAAACTACACATACGGAAAGTAAAAAATCTATGAAGATGGACGCCCATCCATTGACTCGAAACAGAAATTCCCACCATAGACTTTGACAATACATTAAAGCAATCCAGTCAAACCCACGATGTCCCTCCTAACGAAAACAAGCCAGATATCAGAATATTTCGTTAACGAATCCGACGATGAAGATACATGTAAATTTTGATGAAATTCTTTTCGTATAAAATAATTTTTGTTAATGATTTAAAAAAAACGGATTCTGGAAATTGCCTAACCCTAGTCTCCCACCTTTACGTATAGATTATTTTTGATGTTAAGACTACTTAAAGATCTGGACAAATGAATTTACCAACCATAGAGTTATAACGATGGCTTAACGTCTAAATCAATTTTGGAAGACCAGCCCTCCTTATAAAATCTGAATGAATAGCTAAAATCCTTACCCCCATCTGAAACCTCATAGTCTAAGTATGTCAAAGCAATTGTTTCGCGTTGAAAAACTGATCTATCAACGATCTTCATCCCGGAATTAAAATCAAAAAGAGATGAGATTACATATATCCGTAATAATAATACAGACTTCAGAGGATAATGAAATTAACGCATGTGTAGTAAATGGGTTTCTTCTACACCAGTCACGATTTAAAAAAAATCTAAAACTTTTTGACAACATGAAGTATTGTCATTACCTTAAAATATCGTGATCAGGAATTTATTACTAAACGGAATGATATTCCTTTCTTTATATAAATCTATATGTGCCGTATGCATTCCGTTTGACCCTAAGGCAGTATACAAGATGGTTTCTCATACAAGCGTTGGCAGAGGCCAAGGTCTTATATTTTTATTTTTTAAACTTCGAAAAATGGTCTCCATTACGTCGCATAGCAACATCTATACGAAACGCAGAATCGAGTTTTAATATGCTGATATCGCCGCGGTATCAACAAATCCTTATACCGGCTAATCTAGCGTTTGGTATAAAAACCCACTACTACTGCCGAACGTTTCACACAAACTTTTTACCTCGCAATAAAAAAAATCGCTGCGCACTTTGATTTTGAAAATCTCCCATTTATTAGCCCCTCTCTTGCTCCACAAGCACACGAATCAAACGTCATGTAAGATTCCATCAACACGTACTCCATTGATTGATTACATGTTTGAAATCCCAAAACCAAATTGCTTAACATGGATAAAAAAGAAAGAAAAATGTCGAACTTAAAGAACCAGCAAAAACAAAAAGTGCTTACCCGGGAGACAACCCGGTCATTATAATTGTTTGTCGCATTTAATTATTTGAATTTTAATTTTCTGCACGAGTCTGTCTTCCCAGACATTACAAACGGCGTATCGAACCCCTCTAGATACGGCGTATGCATGTCTGGACGTTATCAGTTTTAAAACATAATTATTTCATTTTTAGTAATTTAATTGTTTCTATAAGAACAATACAGTGTATCCTAGGGTTTGGGATACGGCGTATTGATCCCTGTACAATTGTGTGTTTAATTATTTTCTTGTACCCATGTACCGCTCGACACGAATTGCACTTGTCTTCTAACCTTTTTACAGGACCTTGCTGAAACTATGATATGGTATATGCTAAAAAAGACTTGTGTTGAACTTATCCGGGCATTCTGAAGCCCTAGTCAACACACTTTTTGCTCAAGAACTCATCATGGAGAATTATCACGAGCAAAACATCAGGGAGTTTTCCGTTCTAATTCTATTTTCCCTTATTATTTAATTGTTTTATCTATACAACGAGGACGTTGTATAATTTAAGTGGGGGGATGGAGAATTAGAACGTACTTGTCTTTTTTTTTACAAAATAACATGCAAAGTGCTTAAAAATGGTCAAAATTTAAAATTTTTTCAGCATGACTTTTGTAAAAATCACTAGTTACATTACCTAGCGCACTATAACCCTTGATACATATTGTGAGAATTAAGCCTATTCCGTTTCCAACTGTCTACTAAAATTCCACAAAATTATGAGTGTGCCGGTGATGTAGTGGACTTTAGAACTTGGCCTGATATATCACTCGAGACCGCCATGATTAGTACTATGGATTTAGATAGAAGAACATGTTCAACTGATAAATTTCTAGGATTAAACCAAATAGCCTACATGTCATAAAATAACTAACTTCACTGGTTATTTAACTCCCGTGTAACCCTTGATTACTCTCAGTTTTAGAGTAAAATCCCCTAGAACAACCTGTTGAGCCATTCCTTTCTTTTTGTACACCATATAATATGTTTCGTTACACCTTTTCACCTTAGCCTACCGTGTAGATTAAGCATATTTCTCTATGTTGCTAGTTGCTTTCGTGTAAAGTCTTGTATTTCCTGTGTCAAAGTGAAAATTTTCTATCCTCTATAATGGTCGGGAAATTACACAATGCAATGGGAAAATATGTAGCCCGTAAGTTTTGCTAATTTTCACAATTATGAATTATGTCCGATGAAGAAGTACTACAAGGAAAAGATTATCCGGATAAATTATAAAAGTGAAGACGGTGGAATCAAACCGAGGTTTATTACGCAAAAAAAGAGGAAGAAAAATAGTCGTTTCAAAAAGAAGTTTATACCGAAGGAATCACTTAGAAGGATCGATTATTCGTTGATACGTTACAAATATCAACGATGTTAAGTTTTGTAAAAAGTGGCCGATATCACCACTTGTGTAAAAAGTACTAAAGAGCGTAATTGTAAAGGGAAGTTGACCGTAATGGTCACGTCAACTTTGGTGTCTTTGTCATTTTGTGATCGAGTCGTCAGTTTATATATTTTGAGTCTTTGTCATAGGAACGGTCGGGGGGAAATTACTAGCACCACACATAATTGGTTGGCTAAATCGAATTTGTTTTGTGAAATATTTATTTAACAACATGTTTGGATTGTTCTTCCCTTTCCTAGAAACTAACCATAATGTCCACTCGAATAAGGACTTGTTCGAGCATGCATGTCTATTCCATTGTTACGACCATGTATGCATGTCTTAGCTGCCTTATTGGATGACGACTTTCGATGAAAGTTAGAAGCTCCCTACCCTATATCATTCTTCATCCTAACCGCTGGTTAAACACGAACAAGGATGTGATCGGATTGTATGTGTCTATTCTATCGTTACGGCCATGTATGTACGATACAGATGCCTTGTTGGTGTGGTACTTATGGTGAAAGATTGTTGAATGATGTGTATCCTTGCCAAGCTTATGATGCGAAGCTACTCACGATCGAGCAATTAAGCGTACTACTTAAATGTTGCACCCTAGATTAGTTGAGTGATATGAGTGTTTTTCATTTCCATATTTCGTGAGGAGCTTGGTTATGTACAGGTGATTAGGACAAAACAATACTTAAACTGAAAATCCTAAACTTTGGTTGGGACATATTTTCATAAACTGAAACTTTTTCTAAAGTCTACTTGAGGACAAGTAGGATTCAAGTGGGGGATATTTGATGACATCAAATAACGTCACTTTATTATATCATTTATCCCATCTATTTTGCCCACTTTTATATAATTATTGCATAATTTAGTACTTAATTGCTTTAAAGTTGATAAATGCAGTAATTCATGAGTGTTTTGTGAAGACAAGCTAAAAGGCGCATAAATTGGAGCTAAAACGAAGATATTTGAATATTGTTGATTTCTAACCAATACGTCGTATCCAACAAAAGTGATACGACATATCAACGCCTGACTTTACAAGAAAACACGTTTGACCAATTCCTAATACGTCGTATCCCTCCTGTATACATACGCCGTATCCATGAAGATAACTATTCAAAGATATAGTAAATCAAGTAAATTAGGAATGATATCATTGATTTATTATGAACGTAGCGCGCACTCCAACGAATCCAGCCTAATACGCTGTATTAACCTTGCCAGATACGGCGTATCAAGTCTTTTTCAGACATTATAAATAGAAGACTAAAAAATGAGTTTTCAGTGTGCAATATCATATTCTTTATACCATACTCATTAAAGACGAATTTTAGAAGAGAAGATCAGCCACCAAGGTCAAGCATTGATCACAAATCCATAGAAGACATCGTGTAATTTTTACTCTCTTAATCGTTCGATTTTCAATTGTTTGATTACGCTTGTATAATTACAATGGTTGTGGGCTAATACCCTCGGGTATTAGCCATCTTAATGAAAGTTCAATGTTTGGTTTGTTTTAAAAATTGATTTCTTAATTTATCGTTGATTGTTTAATTATGTTTATCACCTCATACTTGTTTATGTGTTTGAATATGCGACCTATCATTCAACTGGATCTGGTGATACAGACCAAGTAATCTAGATATCGGGATAGCTGATGTGCTATTGTATAGGGTCAATTATTTGATTATCAAGTTTTAAATTCATATTTTTCTGACAAACCTAAAACAACACTTTAACGAGCAGTGTACCCGGTCAAGATGGAGTTCGCGGTAAGTAGGGTTTCAAACACTAAGAATGAAACATTAATCCTATATTCTATCAGTATTTTAATTAGTCTATTTACTAGTTAAACCTATGCTATGCTTGTTGTCTAATGATATGGAGGGTTTTTAGCCTAAGAGACTGGCACAGGTTTGGTGGAAACGAATATAAATTCAATACATAATAAACATAAAAGAAGAAAATTAGAAGATAGAAAAGCAGTATAAGCCAAATGATAAAAAACTGTATGGCCATATTAATTACGGTTCAATGTTGGTTTGTTTGTTTTAGTGCAATGATTTGCTTATCTCGAGGCGACATATCATTCTTAAGACTTAGGCGGGTCGTCATCGTAAGACCTAGACACGATTAATCCTGTCACAATTAAATGCATCTGCATAAAGCATCCTTTAGTTAAATTATAATCTATCTTAGGGAATTAAAGAAGTGGTGATCCTGTTAAAACCCTAGCCTAACGGGACTTTACCCACTTATTGTTTGACGGTGTTTTATATACTGGTAGTTCACTATTCAAATCTTTATCAGTTAATTA
>BQNB010119722.1:0-20763 GCA_026074375.1 Tanacetum coccineum
GCATATACATTTACATAAACCTATGAAATTTACCAACTTTATGTTGACGTTTTAAATGCAATGTTTTTCAGGGGATCATTAGGGAACGGGGTGCAAAAGGGATACAGTGGTGGTTATGTTTTGGATGTCCTGCATTAAAGATTTAGTCGCATTACATTTTGTATATCTGTTATGGGCTGGAAATCTTTGTAATAATAATAAGTAAACAAGTGAAGCTTCGAGCTTTTGTAAACATTTTGTTAAATCCAATGTATCAATTTTAAAACGACTTTTAATTGTCGTTCAATATATATCTTGTGCTAGTGATCTGAGAAGTAACACGCCCCGGACCCTTATTCCGCTGCGACCCAATTTGGGGGTGTTACAGCTAAGATTAAAGAGCTTGGGAAGCACTCAATTTGGACGGCCAAGATGAGAATTTGAAGATCCTCGCACAAGAAGCACACTTCAGTTCTCCTCACAAAAGAAACACACATCCTAGAACCTTCATTAGATTAGTATAAATAGGTCCTTTGTAAGCCATTGTTGGCATATAGTTATTACTTTTCAGCTTATTTTAGTTCTATTTTAGCTTATTTTACTTTTTCCTTGTAATGTTTTTAAAGAGTTTAATGAAATTTTAAGTTTGGTTTTAAAATCTGTTTTCAAGTTTTTAAGTTCTTATATGTTTCAAAATCCACTATAAGCTTTTATATTAAGCTCTTATAAGCTGTTTGTATTTAAGCAATGAAAACTTTTTAGTTTCTTGTTGCTTAATAACTAGTTCACAAAAACTCACTCAAAAAGCTCTTTGCAAGATAAGCCTAAAAGGGAAGGGCTTATATTGCTTTTACTAGCTTGTTTTATACAAGCAAGAGCTTGTAGAATAGCCCTAAGAGCACTTGTTTGCCCAGTTTAAGCAAATGCCTTTGTAAGTTTCCATTTTTCCATTTTTAGCTTATTTACTATTCAACTGCTTATTTGTGCTTATTGTCTGCTTAAATTTTATTATTTGTGTTTTCTTATGATGTTTAATGCTTATTATGCTTGTTTTATAGTTTAGAAATCATTTGTTTGAGTTTTCTTATAATCTGTCTTGAAATGGCTTATAAACTTGCATAATCTGTTTCAGCTTATTTGAGTGCTTATTTGTTATTGAGATATGCTTAATATTGATAATATAGCTTATTTAACATCTGGTCTTGGTAATTTGTGGCTTAAATCATTCTAAATCAAGTTTTAAAAAGGATTAATAAACTTAAAGGGGTGTTTGGTTTAACTGATTTTGAAGGCCAAAATGGGTCAAAAAGAGATATGTCTTTTGGGTCAGTTTAGTTTAGCTTAGATTAGTCCTAAGATTCAGTTTGTTTAAGTTTTTAAGTAGTAAATCTCATTTTTAAGGTCTTAAGAGTTTGTTGTTTGAAACTGTTAGCTTATAGCTCATTGCATTTGCTTATTTGATTGTGCTTTTGCTTATTGTTGATTTGTGATGTTTTTTGTGTTTATGCATGTTTTAAAACAGGATAGAAACAAAGGCATATAGGCCTGTATTTGTTGTTTGTATTTTGCCAAGTCTGTCAAAAAAGTGCTAAGTGTTTAAAAATTTAAGAAATTGCTTTTTCAAATGCTTATTGTGGCTTATCCTAAATTTCAAACTCTCTTTTGATTGTTGATTCTTGCTCTTTGAGGTAAAATCTTAATCTGTTTATAGGTTATATAGTCATAAGGATCTATTTGTTTGCTTATTTTTAAGCTCAAAAGTAGAGATTTGTTAAGATTACAAAAGTTTGCAAAAATTTGTCTAAGTGTCAAAACAGTGTGAGATAGCCTTTTCATGAAGCTTTTTAAGTGCTTATTTGAATTTCAAACTGCTTTTTCTTTGTTGCTTATTGTAGCTTTTTGGCCATTCTTCTTAGTTGTATAAGCCACTAAGCCATAAGGATCCTTTTGCTAGCTTATTTTTAAGCTAGAAAAGTCCCTTTTGGCCTATTTGCTTATCAGTTTTGGCCAAGAAACTATTTTGCTTATTTAGGCTTATTAGCTTATTGCTTTTGCCTATTCTAGGTTTAGATTAACTTATTAGGTTAGTTTAAGCCCAATTTAGCTTATTTCTTTCAGTTTAGAGCTTATTTAAGCTTATTTGCCTTGTAGCTTAAAATCTTTAAGTTTCATAGCTTTTTGATGATTCTGTCTTTCTAGCTTAATTTGGTTGCTTATTTTTGTTCAAGAGTGCTTTTTAGATATAGCTTAAGTTCCTGTCTTAGCTTATTTTGAGTTTGCTTAGTTTATTTAGTGCTTAAAAAGTAAAACAGTTAGCCAATTTAAGTCTTAGTATAGTTTAGCTTATCCTGTCCTTTAACAGCTTATTCTGTGCTTATTTGGGGTTTATAAAAAAAGTGTTTTTGTAAAAAGTGCTTATTTTTTTAGTCATTTAAAAGTTGTAAAAAATAGAATGTAAAAAATATTTGGGAATTGGGGGAAGTCAAGGGTGAGCAAGACTCGAACGCCGGACCTCTACCCCAATTCAGCCAAACGTTTTATACTCAACACACACTACCACTCGCCCTTGGAACTTTTTCAGTTATGTTTTGCAAAATCAATCTTTTATACATGTTTTAGGCCTTTTAGCTTATAAGCCGTTTTTAGCTTATTTCACAGCTTATTTGATAAGCTGTTTTCTTCAGCTTGTTTTTATTAGATTCCTCATTGTTCAATGCACTTTTGCTAATTTTTTGAGAATTTTTATAAATAGTTTATTATTTTTAAACATTTAATTTCATTAAAATCGTTTTTAATTCATAAAAAATTATAAAAAAGTCAAAAAAAATAATTCTTTTTTAGAAAATTTTCGTTTAACATTTAGGACTTAGGAAAATTAGATTTGCTTTTGTAGGGTTAAAATTGCAAAATTTAATTTTTTAAAGAACGGGCTTGAATCCCGCTTACGTTTTTAGTGTTTTTAAGCCCTAGTCACCTTTGTTTTTTGTCTAGTTTTCTTTGTCTTAGCATTTTAGTTAATTTAGACTCATAAAAACCAAAAAGATCATTTTAGGACTAAAGTTTGATAATTTAGGGTTTTTAAGGTTCCGTTTAGGATTCCCGGTTTTCGTTTTTAGTTAAAATTAGTTTTGTCTTAATTGATTTTAAGTGTTTGCCTTATTTTTCCCGTAGTTTTAGAAATCTAATCATAATCTTGTTCCATTCAAGCATCGATTATCAAAACGACTCTCGACTTTCAATTGCATTCCTCGTTGGGGATAACGACCCGGGAATCATACTTCCGGATTTACTACATTGAGAGATTTTTTATTCTTATCATCTTATTTATATAGTTATAAGTATATTTTATATTTATATTTATATTTATATTTATAAAGGGTTGAGTTTCATTTCAATCAACTATGTTCGATGAATACTTTAATTCTCCATCAATTGTTGTTTCTCCTGTTCAAGAAGTTGCTGCTCCGAGAGTTGTTTTTTTAGCCAAATCTCTTGTGTCAACTTCCATAGACCAAGATGCTCCATCAACAACTACTCCATCAACACAAGAACAAGAACAATATCCAAACATTTCTCAAGGTTTTGAAGAATCACCAAAAACACCAATCTTTCGTAATGATCCACTTAATGAATCTCCTCATGAAGAATCAACTTCTCAAGGGTCATCATCGAATGTGAGACAAACTGACACTCCATTTGAACACCTTGGTAAATGGACTAAGGATCATCCTATAGCAAACGTGATCGGCGATCCTTCTTGCTCTGTCTCTATGAGAAAGCAACTCCAAACTGATGTCATGTGGTGTTATTTTGATGCCTTCCTAACTTCTATAAGACCAAAGAACTTCAAACAAGCAATGACCGAACCGTCATGGATCGATGCAATGCAAGAAGAAATTCATGTATTTAAAAGGCTACAAGTTTAGGAATTGGTGCCGTGTCCAGATAAAGTGTTATTGATCAAACTTAAATGGATATATAAAGTCAAGACAGATGAATTTGGCGGGGTACTAAAGAATAAGGCAAGACTAGTTGCTCAAGGATTCAGGCAAGAAGAGGGAATCAATTTTGAGGAATCATTTGCACCGGTTGCTAGAATAGAGGCCATCTGAATCTTCGTAGCAAATGCCGCTCATAAGAATATGACGATCTACCAAATGGACTTCAAAACGGCTTTCTTAAATGGCAAGCTTAAAGAAGAGGTCTACGTTTCTCAACCAGAAGCATTTGTTGATCAGGACAACCCATCGCATGTGTACAAGCTGAAAAAGGCCCTCTACGGTCTCAAACAAGCACCACGTGCATGGTACGACATGCTGTCAAACTTCTTAATCTCGCAAAATTTCTCCAAAGGTGCAGTTGATCCAACACTCTTCACACGACAAGCAGGGAACGACTTATTACTAGTACAAATTTATGTTGACGATATAATATTTGCATCCACTAATACTACCATGTGTAATGAGTTTGCTAATCAGATGGCCACTAAGTTCAAGATGTCAATGATGGGGTAAATGTCATTCTTTTTAGGATTACATATTTCACAAAGTCCCAGAGGCATCTTTATAAACCAATCTAAATTTGCTTCTGAAATTGTTAAAAAATATGGTATGCTCTCTAGTGATTCTGTAGACACACCTATGGTAGAAAAGACTAAACTGGATGAAGATCTACAAGGGAAACCAGTTGATGCTACACTTTACTGTGGCATGATTGGATCCCTCATGTATCTGACATCTAGTAGACCAGACCTTATTTATGCAATCTGCTTATGTGCCCGGTATCAGGCAAAGCCTACCAAAAAGCACTTAAATGCGGTTAAGCGGATCTTTTGATACCTAAAGGGAACCATTAACATGGGTCTCTAGTACTCAATGGATATCGGTATGTCTATGACAGCATATGCAGATGTAGATCACGCGGGGTGTCAGGACACCAAACGCAGTACATTTGGAAGCGCTCAGTTCTTAGGTGACAAACTTGTTAGCTAGTCGTCCAAGAAGCAAAAGTGCACGGCCATCTCGAGTACAGAGGCTGAATATATTGCCTTATCTGGGTGTTGTGCTCAAATCCTATGGATAATCTCATAGCTAATAGATTATGGTTTTCAATTCAATAAGATTCCTCTGTACTACGACAACAAGAGTGTGATTGCTTTATGCTGCAACAATGTTCAACACTCAAGAGCCAAGCACATCGATGTTCGCTACCATTTCATAAAGGAGCAAGTATAGAATGGAATCGTGGAGCTATACTTTGTCCGGACTGAATACCAACTGGCTGACATCTTCACCAAACCTTTGCCAAGAGAAAGATTCAACTTCTTAATCAAAAAGCTTGGTATGAGAAGCATGTCTCCGGATACATTGAAACGTCTGGCAGAGGAAATGGATGAGTGATGGTGGTAACTCATATCCGGTATCATATGTACATAAGAAAACACAAACTGTAAACATTGGATCACCGCTCCGCTCAGAGCGTCTTAGGTGACAAAAATTGTTAGATAGTCGTCCAAGAAGCCAAAAGTGGCACGCGCCCTATGCACGCACGCAGTTCCACACGCAGTGACTTATAGTGACCCATCCTCTCGTCCTGGGTCGCTTGTGCCTCCAAATCATCATGGATAATCTCATAGTTATATACGCTTTAAGAGAGTTGTCACACAATTCATAATAAGCTTCCTCGCGAGCTCACGACACGCTCGATGTCAATCATAAGAGTGTGGATTCGCACTTATCGCACTACCACATCTAACAGAATCACTAATAAAAATAGAGATGTCAAGATCCAAACTGTATAACTAGCCAGCTCTATAAAGCCTCACACCTACACACACGTCCTTTGTCCTAGCTACACCAAAGGCCTGATCCTCAAGGTAGCATCCTGCCATCTGAGGCTCATATCTTCGACGCACAGAACCCCAAGAGAATCGCACGCTATACTTTGTTCCCGGCATCCCTGCAAGTTCCACACCACAGATGGCCGTGAACCGTACTAATAGACAATCAACAATCCGACTATCACTCTTTCGCAGAGTTTGGAGCTCACAGTGATACTGCCTATTCGTTAACTTATCAATAAAAAATGACATAGATAGAGGCGCTGCGTGCACCTAGCATGTCCCTAAAACTGGATACATTGAAACGTATGGCAGAGGAAATGGGATGGAGTGATGGTGGTAACTCATATCCGTATCATATGTACATAAGATAACAGAAAAACACAAAAATATTTTTCTTCGTATATAAAATTTTCAAAAATCGAAAAATTTAAAATTAAAATAATCGTGAGAAATATATTATATAATGTATCTCTGGCATGTCTTCTAAAAATCGATAACATTTACGGCCTTAGAAATATCATTTAATAATGATACGAGGCTGTAAATAAGTTCGAGCAGAAGTTCAAAAGTTTTCATAACATGCCAAAAATGGCTTGCTATTATTTCAGATAGCAACCCGGTCATCATTTGAAAGGCAAGTATTTCAAAAAGAAAACTTGACCTCTCAACGGGAATTTATTCTCGGGCATGGTCTACTTTATGACTATGCAAAGGCTTGTGATTACTTTGCATCACAACCCGTGCTTCCTATATTCCATAAGTGTACATGTTAGTGCGCTTATGTGTCAAAATAAGAGAAATCTTATTTTTCATGGTGTTGGATTTTAAGAATAAACATTAATTTATTAGAAAATGCTTTTCAAGTACATTGACCACTCAAACAACGACTACCTCTCTTTAAATAGAAAACGGGTCATTGTTTGAGGGGTAGAAAATGTCAAATATCTTCTTCATAAAATGAGTTTGTGATAAAGGAAAAGGTTTTAAACAATAACGGGTTAACAATTAAAGGGGAGTTAATTAAGTTTAGCTTATGTGAGCCTTAACTGTTATGTGTTTATGCCTTTAGAGAGTATATGTGCAAATATAAGTTTCTAGGTATGCTTGTTAAAACATTAGGGACTAAATGTGCTATTTATTAAACTTAAAATGCCTATTAGGACTTATATAAATCAAATGCATAAGATAGTAAACTTGAGGGGGTGAATGTGTCAAAAATGAATTTAGTTTTATAACACTCCACCCACCCCGTCCTTTTAACACACACAAACACACACTTAGAAATTTTTTCCCTCCCCTCACTCTCATTTAAAATCGTCATCTCCTAATCTTCATTTCCAGTGATTAGCATTCAAAAGGTATAACTAATAACTTGCTCCACACTCTTTAAATAACTCGTCTCTCAAAGGAATTAAAGTTTCATCAATATTTTATCTCGAAATCCTTAAATCTTGAATTAGGGTTAGTCAGAATCAAAAGTGTTTAAAATCTCAAATTGAATGAGGGGTTTTGTTTGTTTAGGAGTGTAGAACACTCGATTAAAACAGTTTTGTGTTTAGGTATCATACGAATGTGTTCTTGATGATTCATGCTTGCGAAAATGTGGGTTTTTGTGATTTTGTGTAATATGCGTGTGGGTTTTTTGCTAAGTAGTTTGTATTCTCGTCATTGAATGTGTTTGAACCTTTAAACCTCATCCTTGTTTGTAGTTTCTTGTACGAATGCATCAAAATGAATAAACTTGCTCGTTGTTGATTGTTCTTGATAATTTTGTGGCTATTTGGTGTTATGAATATTCCTTAGTGGTAAACAATTGATTTGAATGCTATTTAAACAAGTTTTGATGCTTAACATTTCATGATTGTTATAAAGTAAGTTTTAAAGGCGAGTTAACAACTGCCTTTGAGAGGCGAGTTAACAACTCAATGCGAGTTAACAACTGCCTTTGAGAGGCGAGTTAACAACTCAAGTCGAGTTAACAACTCCCTTTATGAGGCGAGTTAACAATTGCCTTCATGAGGCGATTTAACATCCTCTATATGAGACGATTTAACAACCTCAATAGGAGGCGAGTTAACAACATTCCTTTATACGCAATTTAACAACCTACTATAGGAGGCGATTTAGCAATAGATTCTAAGGAATTTTAAAATTGAATTTTTATAAAGGTAATCATCAACTCTAGTTAGGTAGCTAATTAAAATTGGTTAATTATGCAATCTAATCAAGATAAGTAGACTATATATCAAGGTTCAACAAGGATATATGAATATGTCTTAGGTTACCTTATTCTCTACAAGTTAGTTTGAATAGGATTTCTAAAAACACTACTTCATCTATCTTAATGCCTTTCACATTATGCCCAATTAAGTTGCCCTTCGGATGATTAAATCTTATTTAATAATGCTAAATGATTTAATGAGCCTAATCATTAGAATAATATCACAACATGCATCAAGCTTAAGTATTCAACAGTCAAAGGGCCTTATAGTGTTTTATATATAAAATTGGTTATATATAAAAATTGTATTGGTCAAATCTTAGCAGAAACATGAATACCACTCAAGCTCAACAGAAAGCCCTTAATGATGCTCTACTTGCTCTCGTGGACCGTCTTGAGTTTGGAAAATGCAACATGGGACTCAAGACAGACATCAAGCCAAAAGAAGCTACATTTCAAGTGGTATTGGATGCTCTTGCTCTCACTCCCTTCTACCGTGCATTCCTGATCACTGCAGATGTTCCTGCTATTTATATGAAAGAATTTTGGGCTACAGACTCCGTTCATACGTCATCCATCAAATTCACGATAAATAAGAAGAAAGTCTCTCTCAATGTTGATATATTCCGAGAAATTCTCCAGCTTTGCCCTAAGATTCTAGGATAAAAGTTTGAAGACCTCTTACTGGAACATGATATTCTCTCTTTTATTAGAGATCTTGGGTACACTGGAGACATCACCTATCTAACAGATGTGAATGTTGACTACTTACATCAACCATGGAGAGCATTTGCTACCGTCATCAACAAGTGCTTAAGTGGCAAAGAAACTGGAATGGACAAGATTCGTCTGTCCCGTGCTCAAATCCTCTAGGGTATGTTTCATAAGAAGAATATCGATTACGTATATTTACTATGGGAAGATTTACTGTTCCAAATTGAAAACAAAGATGTTAAGAAGACAAACAAGATGTCATATCCCATATTCACAAAGATCATCATTGATTACTTCATGTTAAAGGATTTATCTATTTCAAGGAGAAACAAGATGTTTTGGCACACTGCTCGAGATGACACCATTTACTTCAATGAGATGTATCTCCAGACATGAAGATACTCAAGCATATGGTACCATTCTCCCAAAGGAACTAACAAACCAAGCAATGTTAGAATCCAATGCTTACAAGACATACTATGCGTTTGCCTCTGGAGAGAAAGCTCCAAAACCAAAGTACGTTCCAAAGAAAGCTGATCCTGACACATCACCCAAGCAGAAGCCTATTCAAGCTACTAAAGGTACCAGACTCAAGTCAAAAGCTTAGGTGGCTAAACCTGACAAGAAGAAGCAACCTGCAAAGAAGACAAAAGCCAAAGGATTAACTGTATTATTTGAGGTTGCATTAACTGAAGCTGAACAACTTAAGTTGGCTACCAAAAGAAGCAAGACTTAATTTCACAGTTCTCACACAAGTGGCTCAGGTGATGGAGTTGACACTCAGTCAAAGGTTCCTGATGAGCAGCAACAAAAGTCTTCTAGTACAGATGAAGGAACTGGTACTATACCAGGGGTTCCCGATGTACCCATATACGAATCTGAAAGTAAGAAAGAGTCTTGGGTGACAATGAAGATGAAGATAATGAAAACGATTCTAATGATAGAAGTGATGAATGTGATTATTATAATGGTGGGAATGATGGGAATGATGGTGATGATGATGATGCTAATGATGATGATAAACAAGAAGGTGATGACACGAATGACGATGATGAAGGAGAGCTGGTAGTGACTGAATGAGTCTGAAGAATCATGATTTTCCTATTCTGATCAATCTACCACAGATTTCATATGATGAAGAAGAAGAAAACATTGATGATGAAGAATACTATGTATGATGAGAGATGATGTGGTCCACTAAGGAGTTGTTGAAGAATGTGAATGTGACTTGGGAAATGAAAACAATGAAAATGACCAATGGGGGGGGGCGGGGTTGATCAAGGTGCCACAGATCAATAAAATGTTTCTCAACAGTTAGGATTTGAACAAGTAGAGGAAGACGCTCATGTGACTCTTACTTCGGTACTTGACATACAGAAGGCTGATGAACCTGTACAAAGCTCTTTTGTTTCCTCCGATTTTACAAGCAAGCTCCTAAATCTTGAGAATCCATCTCAACTAACAAATGAGAATGCTTCATTAATGGACGTCATCATGCATGGCAGTTCCTAAAAACACAATCGGTTTTACCACAAACTATTCCTCAACCATCCTCCTCGTCTTCAATCCTCTTCTACAACATGCCAACACGACTCCAACACCAATAACTTCTGAAGCTACAACCTTATTTCCTTCACTTCTGGATTTCGCTTCTGTATTCAAATTCAATGAAAGAGTCTTCAACCTGGAAAAAGATGTGTCAGAGATAAGATTGTTGACCAGGTATGCTCAACCTCTCACCTTCCATTCCTGCTATAGTTGATCGTTACATGGATAACAAACTTGGAGAAGCGTTAAACAAGGCCTTCTTTAGCATATAATTTGGATGCAGACAAGAAGCTCAGGATGAGAAGAATGCTTACATAGAACTCGTAGACACGTCAATGAGAGCTCTTATTAAGGAAGAAGTCAACACTCAACTTCCTCAGATTCTTCCTCAAGCAGTATCAAATTTTGCAAATCTTGTGATAGATAAAAATGTCATAGAATCAGTAGAAGTTGCAGTCTTGACAAGGTCTTCTTCATAACCAACGTCTACTTATGAGGCAACCGCATCACTCTCTGAGTTTGAGCTTACAAAGGATATGATAGATATATGGAGAAGAACAAGTCATATGATAAAGCGGACTATAAAAAGAAGCTTTATGATGCACTGGTCGATCCTATAACTTTGACAACGATATTTTTTATTCATATGGTGAAGTCATTTCGTTAAAGAGGAGTCAAGATGAAAGAGACAAAGATCGAGACCCCTCCGTTGGATCAGACTGGGGGACGAAAAGAAGAAAATTAAGTAAAGATGCTGAGTCATCTAGCGATTCAAGGTCGAAGGATAAGAAGTCTTTAAGCACCTCTAATGAAGCCGCCCAATCTCAACATAAATCTTCTGGTAAGTCTGCCCATGCAGAGGAGACAAGTCATACTGTTGAAGACTCATGCATGCAACAAGATCAAGAGTTTGTCACAGGAGACAGTGATGAACAACCCACTGACAAGGAGGTTAACAAAGCTGACTGGTTCAAGAAACCCAAGAGACCTCCAACTCCTGATCCTGATTGGAGTAAGAGACAACATGTTGACTTTTAACCTCCTCAGACCTGGATTAGTCAAGTTGTATGTGCTGAAGAACCTCCTACTTCATTTGATGAGCTTAATGATACTTCTTTTGATTTCTCTGCATTTGTCATAAATCGGCTTAAAATTCCAAATCTAACTCAAGAAATTATGGTTGGACCGGCATTCAACCTGGTCAAAGGCACTTGCAAGAGTATTACGGAATTAGAGTACCATCTTGAAGAATGTTCCAAAGTAACAACTGAACGACTTGACTGGCATAACCCCGGAAACAAACCGTATATGTTCGATCTCAGAAAGCCTCTTCTATTAATTCAAGATCGTTGAGGATGCCAAATTATCCCTAAGGATTACCTTATTAATAAAGATCTGGAATATCTGAAGGGTGGAGATTTAAGCAGACAATACTCAACTTCTGTGACAAAGACAAAGGCTGCTACTTATGAGCTCAAGTGGATCGAAGACTTGGTTCCCGAATTGTGAAGTCCCATGCAGTTGAAATATGATCAACATGCTTACTTAGGCACTTCACATTGGGGTCCCAAACGCCAAAGCTTCTACATATATGCTAGCAACTTGAATTCGTCTAAAGATGTTTACTCCAGAAGAAGAATCATTGTGGTTACCAGACTTAAGATCATGAAGAAGTATGACTACGGTCTACCAGGAAGAGATTGAAGTTCGTCAAGATGATCAGAAGCTATATACGTTTAAAGAACAAGATTTCAAAAGACTTCGCCTACAAGACATTGAGGACATGTTACTTCTACTTGTTCAACAAAGGCTGACCAATCTCACAATCGACGAATGGTATGATTTGAATGTGGCATTACGTATGTACACCAGACGTATTATCATTCAAAGGCGGGTGGAAGATCTTCAATTAGGTGTCAAAAGTTACCAAAAGAAGCTCAACCTCACTAAACCCGACACATACAGATCGAATCTCAGGAACAGACGCGCATACACTTCATACTCAAACCCTCATGGAATAATATATGTAGATCTAAACAGGAGAAAAAGATTGATGCGCGCTGATGAACTCCACAAGTCTCAGTGATGGCACACTCAATGATGTTCGGTCTGCTCTTCACGACATTGCTACGGGAATAAGAATGGAATACCTCACAATGAGGAAATGGAGTAACTTAGACAAGAAAAGGGCTCGGGTTATGGTTTAGGATATAGACAGGAAACTTGATCAAAAGAGGTTGATGCAGAATCTAGAGAAGTTCGTTGGTGGAAAGGTATACGAGAATGATCTCAGGCTACTGAAAAGGACAATATGACGCTGTCATATCTTGTCTCAACTCATTTCAGGTCAATTTATCGTATATAATAAAACTTGTAAATATGTGAATAATTAGTGTAGACTATAATTAGGCTTAAATAGTATTTGAGTATGAATTTTTAAGAATTTCTTAGTAAATTCAAAAAAATTCAAATTAACTTACTCAAACACCATATTATTCCCTTAAAATTTGAAGGGGAGCATTAATATGTTCCAATGATTAGCTTGTTAATAATTGGACATCTTCTCCCCGAATGCATATATTTTATCAATTAATATCCAAAATATTAAGCGATTTAACATTTTTGATAAGGGGAGAAAATATGATTAAAATATATGGCTAATAATGTGATTTTTAAGATCTCAAGTGTACAATATCCCCGTATATGTGCTAAACTCTTTCGATTAATCGATGCACATATGAAGGGGGAGCAAATGGTTACGTGATTGGCTGAAATGAGGAATACCAAAGACCGACCATTTATATTATTGTATTGGAGTTATAAAGTGGTTAAGCTTAGGTATTCAATCCCATGATCCAGCCAGAACCGGAGGGATCTACCCAGGGATATTCCACTAGATAGTGTAGTAGTCCTTAGGTATGAGAAAAGGAGTAAAAGTGAGAATAAGGGAATAGTGTCAAGCTAGTACGGAAACAAACCCAACAAGTTACTAGTCATGAAGTCTCGGTAAGCGCTGAAGGGGTTGAAGAATTCAAAAAAGTTAAGATAAAGAGTGAAAAGAAAGAAGCCATCCTTACACTTAGGCAGAAACCGGGTCAATACATCTATTGTCAAGAATCACAAAGATGATTGCTGACATTGAAGACTGACATCATAGACCCAGTGATGCATTAAACAACCCTCCCTAGCCACTCAGAATCTCTCAAAAGATTTATGTTTCATTTCTCTCGAAGATCACATGCATTTCTACTAACTTTCTCACTCCGAGTTAGTTGGTATTGAAAAGGTGGCAGTCTGCTCCAGCCTCCGATCACTAAAACTAAAAGTGCACTATTGAGTCTAGAACCAAAAGAGATCATCCATAAATCTTATTAGGACACTTGTCAAAATTATGCTTGCTAATTCACACAATGTGAAAAACAAGAAATATATGTTAAGAGTCCTACGCATTATCCTTGTGATATTGCAAGAACATCCGAGTGATACTTAAGTATTCACAATGAAGATGGAAATCCTGCTTGAGCCAACATCAAACAAGCTCTTGGTAGGTGAATTGTGAGATCCTATAAGGATCGAGCTTGTGATATTGGATATCGATTCGATTCAGCTTATAAATTGATGAATTTTGAAAAAGATAAAACTGCTGGTGTGTCATAAAAACCGTTTGCAATTTGAAACACCGACTGATTTTCTAAATTGATTTTCAATCTTATATCCATGGGAAGCCTCACAAGGGTATCTGGACATCGGAAAGCTGAACATGAATTGGCGGCTTAATCGGGAAGATAGTAACTTACCGGTTCACTCTTACCGTGTTGTCTGCTTTGAGATTCTCGGGTAATGAGAATGGCTAGTGCAGCTGCAAAACCCTGTCAAGGAGATTCTTCGGAATTCTACCTGATCACAAGCAGTATTTATACTGAATAACAGGGAACCGTGGTTGTTACAACCGTATTCGACAAAGTGACAAAGCCACTTTCGTCCATATATGTTGTTTATCACTAACCCATTCATGCAGGTTTCCTAACGGTGGTAGAACTTTCCCGATGACAAGTCGAAGCCAATACCACATGCTCATACTCGACCGACATATATAAAGACATCATAAAAGCTCAAGTACATGTTTCAAGACTTCCGCTACTCTGATATCATACATCTTTCTTGAAGCGACGAAGTATTAAGTTGATACCGTACGTCCTTCATAAAGTGACAAAGTGTTAAAGTTAAAGAATATCAAGAAAGATGGTTACACACGCTTTCAACATCAAGAACAATATGAGCATGTTGGTCCAGAAGTCATAAGATCACAAGAAGGCAAGAGATCACAAGATGATGATAAGAGATTGTGCTTGATTGATGATCTCAAAGAAGTTCTAAATCACATTCATGTCAAGTCAAAGATACAAGTCAAAGCCTAAAGTTAATGATCACTACATCAATTCACAAGTTAAAGATTGAAGTTAAAGACTACAAGCTCAAGACTAAAGTCAAAGCATAGTATGCTAGGTTTAAGTTTTTGTAAATTGGAGTGACCTCCCTTAGGGGGAGATTATTGTTAGGAATGCGAAAAGTATCGGTCACTTCCAATATATTTAGTCATAGCTCGTAGTTTCATCAAATGTAATGTTAGTAAGCTAACCGGGCCAAAGACACATGGAAAGCCCATGGCCGGTTACATATGATAGTATTTATACCTTCTCCACACATGGAGAGGGTGTTGGTTGGTTCATTTGTCACACATAATCTAATCTTTCTTTCTTGGTTACTTTCTCTCACTAGAACCTTCCTCCCATCCACTTTCTCTCTCTAGAATTTCTTCATTGTTATTTGGTGTTATAGATTACTAGTATTCTACAGTTACGTTACTTTACGTAACAAGAACTGTTTTGAAAACTTGAGTTGTTTTGGATACTTGACTTTTTTTTGATAACTTTCCATTGAGTTGAAAACTATTATCAGACATCAACTCTTTTCTAAAACTATATTTTGTGTACATAATCCTAAGAGCTCACCAACTATTTTGATAGTTAACCGTTTTTATCATGCTTTTCAGGTGACATTCGTAAAGTGGAAACTTAGTGCATTGAAATAGGACGTGTTCAAGATGTCTACTTTCTTTCAAGTTATTGTCATTTGTACTTTTTAAACTTGTACTTGGAAAAATTATAATTCGGATAATTTTCTTTTATCTTAATTCATGTATGATGTTTTATCTATCATCTTGTGTGATGTTTATTAATATGTTACACCTCGCGTTTCCGCCTTGGTGGGGTGTGACAGATTGGTAATTAGAGCTTAAGGTTATAGAGAACGCCGGTTTTTCAAAAAAATTGGATGTTGGAACGGTTAGGCTGAATACGTTTAAGTAGTGCCTCGCATAATCACTATAGCATACATATACATTGATTTGTTTTGGACTCTCAACTTATTTGAAATTGATTTTGGTTTGGGCAACTGTTTTTGATAACTTGCCATTGGGTTGGCAAACTTTTATCGGACATCTACTCTTTATTTAAAACTACATTTTGTGTATAAAATCTTGTGAGCTCACCAACTATTTCGATAGTTGACCGTTTTATCATGCTTTTCAGGTGACGTTCCCAAGGTGGAAACTTAGAGCCTTGTTTTTCAGTTATTGTCAAGACATCTACATAATTGCAAGAATCATGTCTTTTGAATATCCATGTTCGGATAGAAACAACTTATGATGTTTCATGTACTTTTAAACTTGTACTTTGTGATGTTGTAATTCGGATAACTTTCTTTTGTTTAAGTTCATGTATGATGTTTTATCTATCATCTTGTGTGATGTTTATTAATATGTTACACCTCGCGTTTCCGCCTTGGTGGGGTGTGACAGATTGGTAATTAGAGCTTAAGGTTATAGAGAACGCCGGTTTTTCAAAAATAAAAATCAGAACTATAACCAAAATGATTTTCTTTTTCTAAAAACACCGAACATGAAACGAGTCGACTAGTCCGAGTGGTTGCATCATTAGACCTAAATTAGACATAACTTGATCAACTATGTCTAATTTAGGGAGTATCATGCAACACTGGGTATAGTCATTATTTTAAACGAGTTTAAAAACCAACTTTCCACTTTAGCCACTGAAAAGCATACTAGGAATTATGTGCATCGTACATCATTTACTTTTAGATGTCCACTATTTGATTTTAGCACATCATGCTTATTTTGATTGATCCATTTATGTTCTGAGTTTGCTTTCACAATCGGTTAATGTCGTTATAGTGTCACACTGTCCCTAAGCACCTTGTTATTAAGGACACCGTTATAGTCACAGTATATTCCATATATCATCTTCGCACGCCAATGATTCCGCGAGTGAGTCGCGACGCACACTTAAATACATTTCGTACCTTTACCCTGCATAAGACCTTAAGAAGGACTCGTTGATAGATTCCGAGTAAGAACTCAAGGAGAGCAGCAGGTGAACTATATATGCACGACATGTAGAGACGTTTGTTCTTTTGCTATTAGAAATTTCGTCGACCTATATTTCGATCACGCCTCTGTTTTATTTTGTCACGCTATTAAGCCAGCCGTTTTGGCTTCTAATGTAAGCATTCTTTGCTTGTTCGCCAACACCGTGTTCAGTAATTCAAGATTTTGTTTCTGAGCGACCCAAAAGTTGAGTCAATTTTTCAAAAACATTGGGCCTTTTACCAACTTCTACCTTAATTTCATGATAGTTCTTGTTTGATGAGTTGTGAAATTATGCTTCAAATTGCTACATGGCTTAAGACCTTTGAAGAATTCACTCAAGGATAGGTGAGGCTTGGATGTTTGGATGTGGATACTCAAACAACGTGGATGCAACGCGACTATAGAGAGACTAGGGCTGAAAGCATAAATGTGCGGTGTTTTGTCCTTACCTTACCGTGCGTATTGCAAACGACAATTTCTCATCCACTATGTGGATTGACATCGTTTTTATCGTGAAAACCTGTTACTTAAACGTTTCGTTCTTGAAGACGTTCGATGAGACGGATTACGTCATTAGTTGCCTTAGGAAAAACTCGCCTTAGAGTGTCACCACTCTAGTTGTTTGGTTGTATGATCATCGCATAGGAGACCCCTTTTGAGATAAAAGAATTGATACGAGAACGAGAACCTTATACTTGATACTGGTTAATTGTGTAACCATGATAACAAGTTTCGTCCCGACGTTCGTGTTTCAGAGATGGTACTTATTTGGAGGAGTCGAAGTCTTTTGGTAACAAAACATGTAAAGGTGAGATACTTTTGAACACTCCTTTTTAAAAACATGATGAACTAGTATTTTTCAATAACTACATCGTTCAGCGTCAAAACTTATGTATTATAAGGCACATGTAAACATCAAATTTTGTTGAATATTATTACTCAACCAACATTCGCAAAGATTCGGTTTCATTGTGTTTAGTTATTATAACTTTAAACAAAAAATTTGAAAAAAAAAACTTTATTATGACTCAAAATTTCAAAAATCATTATTTCGACTTCAATTTTTTTTTAAATAAATATTAAAAAAATACTAATTATAATAATGATAAAATTTTATATTTTATGTTACTGGAAATACATTTTTGGTCAAAAACCTTTTTAATATGATTTACGTTAGGAAACGAACCTTGTTGTAAGTTACTACGAAATACAAACTTTTTGGCAGACATATCTTTTTGGATGACAATTATTGTGGAAGTTTTGAAACTATATATGTGAAAACGTTTATCTTTTTCTCTATATAAACTTTCGTCGCAACTGTGTTTGAACGAATGTTATTTCATTTTAAGATGCATCATATAAATGCACGGTACTCGAACTATACTTTGGTCAAATTACTTACTCAACAAATATTGTGGACAAATTTAAAACCATGTCTCGAAGACAAAACACGCGTAACACATGAATGAATCTTGGACACCAATTATTATGCATATGTATCTTACAAACCTAGAATGGATACGAGTCTAATTTGCCCAAACCTTGTGCTAGCTATAAAAGGAAATCACGACCAAGGGAACAACGGGAATTAGGCACGTGATAGTGCCTTGTACATAGGTACCGCTGAAGCTCAGCAAGATCCAAACGTCATGACGAGTACTTTTTCTTTCATTGATCATTTACTACTGTAATATTTGATTCCGATGCTTATTTTAGTTTTATTTCTACCAACTTCTTTCCCTTGATTTGCTCGAAACCTAGTGTTATAAACCATGATTATGAAATTTAAATTGCTATCGATCTAAAGTTAGAAACCAACAAGATTGTCCGCGGATGTAGACTAGAACTAGAAGGTCATAAATTTATCATCGATTTGATTCCTTTTGGACATGGTAGTTTCGACGTGATAGTCGGAATGGATTGGTTATCAAAGCTTAGATCTAAGATAGTTTGCTTTAAGAAAATAGTCTAGATTCTGTTATCCAACGGAGAGATTTTGGAAGTTCATGAGGAACATCCCCAAGGGAACCTGAAACAGTTGAAGACCATGAAAGTAAACGAGCCGAAACTCAAAGACATCCTTGTTGTACGTGAATTCCCTAGTGTGTTTCTGGAAGATTTATCAGGTTTACCCCCCCCCCCCTTATCTAGCAAAGTGGAGTTTTGTATAGATCTTATTCCTGGAGCTATGGCTGTTGCAAAATCACCTTATCGTTTGGCCCCTACGAAAATGCAAGAATTGTCCAACCAACTTAAAGAGCTCTAAGAAAAAGGTTTCATGCGACCTGGTTCTTCGCCTTGAGGGGCCCCAGTCTTGTTTGTTAAGAAGAAGGATGGTTCGTTCTGTACGTATATAGACTATCGAGAGCTGAACAAGCTAACTATCAAGAACCGCTACCCTCTTCTTAGGATCGTTGAATTGTTCGACCAACTACAAGGGTCACGGTATTTTTCGAAAATGAATCTTCGATCGGGCTATCGTCAGTTGAGAGTACGCGGAGAAGATATTCCCAAAACTGCATTCAGGACGAGGTACGGACATTTTGAGTTCACGGTTATTGCCTTCGGTCTGACTAATGCTCCCACGGTGTTCATGGATATTATGAACCGCATATGTAGGCCGTATCTTGACAATTTTGTCATTGTCTTTATTGAAGACATCTTAATTTATTCAAAGTCCAAGGAAGAGCATGAAGTTTACCTAAAGTTGATATTGGAGTTGCTTAAAAAAGAGAAATTGTTCGGGAAATTTTCAGAATGCGAATTTTGGCTGCGAGAGGTTCGTTTTCTCGGACATGTTGTAAACAGTAAAGGTATACATGTAGATCCCAGCAAAACTAAAGCAGTAAAGAAATGGAAGCCCCTGAAGACCCCAACCGAGATCTGTTCATTCTTAGGATTGGCGGGATATTATATGCGATTTATCGTAAATTTCTCGAAGATTGCAAAACCCCTCACCCTGTTGACTCAGAAAAACAAGAAGTTCGATTGGGATGATTAGCATGAGATTGCTTTTCTGACATTATAGGACATGTTGTGTGATGCCCCGATCCTGGCACTTCCTGAAGGTGCAGATGATTTTGTAGTTTATTGTAACGCATCAAACCAAGGTTTTGGTTGTATTTTGATGCAGAGGAACACGGTAATTGCATACGCATCCAGACAGCTCAAAATCCATGAGAAGAACTACACCACTCATGAGTTAGAGTTAGGCGCAGTAGTATTTGCTCTCAAACCCTAGAGACACTATTTGTATGGAACAAAGAGTGTTATCTACATCGATCATAAGAGCCTTCAATACATTTTTGATCAAAAAGAATTAAATATGCCCTAAAGGAGGTGGATAAAACTTTTTAGCGATTATGACTGCGAGTGATTCGCCAATTTCAACACACGTAATAATATAAAATATATAAGACTATGGAAAATTACCAATTTACCCTTGAGGACAAAGGTAAAAAGGAAACTCTTCACAAATATATATAGTATAATACGTATATTAACCGGGAAGTATGATTCCCCGGGTCGTTTTCCCCAATGATTTGTGAAATTAAAACCACGTTTGTTGTTCGGACAATGTTTGAATGAGAAACAATAGTTGATTTGATTAACTACTTTTAACAATTAAAATTAACAAATTTTAACAATTAAACATAAAGACAAATAACGGAAAATCAAAATTTAACTAAAAACGCAAAACGAGACCCTTAAACGGAGGTCAAAAACCTTAATTTTCTAAAAATAAACCTAACTTAAATTTTACTTTTAAAATGGACTCTATTTGACTAAAAAGTAAGTTTAAAGAAAACTAGAACAAAAACGGAGTTGAAATGAACGTTAAAACACGAAAAAAGAAAACGAGAACGAATCCCGTTCTTTAGAAAACGAAATTTTGCAAATTAGACCCTAGGAAAGCAAAAATAATTTCCCTATGAACTTTAGGATAAAAGAAAATTTTCTAAAAAAGTTTTTTATTTTTTTGATTATTTTTCTATTTTTTATGATTTTTTA
>BQNB010119723.1:0-20763 GCA_026074375.1 Tanacetum coccineum
ATAGACTGCAAAAGTTGGAAAGCTCGTCTACGCTATAAGCCTCAACAATGGACCCCTCTGCCCTTGCTTTGTTTCTAATTCTCCTCTTCAGTATTCCTAACTTTTTGGAAATTAGTATTGGAAAAACAAGTTTTAGCAATTAATTATAAGCATATTTTTAAAAAAATACATAAGATTTTGATATATCAGATGAATTACCTCTCAAAGAGATGCATCTATCTATATTGCATCGGGCCACCTAAAATAGCTTCACGCACCAAATGGATTACAAGATGTTCCATTGAGTCGAAGAAGCCAGGTGGAAAGATTTTTTCCAACTTACAGATTGTTATAACAATACTTTTTTCCAATTGTTCTAAGTCTGATATATGCAACACCTTTGAGCATATCACACGAAAGAATGTGCACAACTCTGTGATTGCATCCCATATAGGGTTTGGTATCATCCCTTTTAAGGCGATGGGCAACAATCGTTGCATGAATATATGACAATCATGACTTTTGAAACTATAAAAGCTACATTCTTTAACATTTACACACCCCCCCCCGATATTTGGGGCATACCCATCAGGGAACTTGACCTTTTTCAACCATTGGCATACTTTCTTAATGTTTGGTTTAGTTAAAGTGTAAGATGCTTTTGGTTTCATGACTTTGTTATTGTTTCCAGTATACACGTGTAACTCTGGTCTATTGCAAATCTTTGATAAATCCAATCTTGCCTTGAGATTATCTTTACTTTTGGGAGTATCCATGACAGTGTGAAATATGTTTTCAAAAACATTTTTCTCAATGTGCATGACATCAAGGTTGTGTCGGATTAACAACAATCGCCAATACGGGAGCTCCCAAAAGATGCTTTTCTTTACCCAATTATGTGTTTCCCAAAGCCAGGGGGTTTAGGAGCTTTTGGGTCATATGGAACACCTTCGTAAACTGTTGGAATGTCATAAACTTGTTGATAAAGTTCATGACCAGTTAACACCAAGGGTGGTCCGATTGATGATGCTACAGTAGAATTAGCCTTAAACCCTTTTTTATCATGACGAAATGCATGTTTAGGAGGTAAAAATCTTCGATGACAGTCAAACCAGCAAGGCTTGCCTCCAGAAGTTAACCGAAATGATTTTGTATCTCCCATGCAGCATGGATAAGCTAAGACACCATGTGTGTTCCACCCCGACAACATGCATATGCAGGGAAGTCGCTAATTGTCCAAAGAAGTATTGCTCTCATCGTAAAATTTTCTCTACGATAGGCATCATAGGTTTCGATACCGTCATCATAGAGGTCCTTCAACTCGTCTATTAACGGTCTAAGAAAAACATCCAAGTTTTGGCCTGGTCTTTTTCTTCCAGGAATAACCAAGGATAGAAAAACATAAGAGTCTTTCAAACTCATCCAAGGAGGTAAGTTATTTATTGTAAGAAAGATGGGCCACAATGAATACGGATTCGAGTTTGAGTTATTTGGACTAAAACCGTTGGTGCACAACCCTAGTCGAACGTTCCGGATCTCTTCGGCAAAGTCCGAGTTAATGGAGTCAAAATGCTTCCACACCTTTCCATCACTAGGATGTGCCATACTCCCTTGCTTTGTTTTGTGAGTATGGTGCCATACCATATCTTTAGCCGTCTTTTTGTTCATATATAACTTTTGAAGTCTAGGACCAATAGACATGTACGTCAACACCAAATTAGGGATATTTTGTTAGTCACTCTTGTAACGAGACTCATTACACCAACATCAATGGGTTAAATCTTTATCTTCTTCGCCATAGAATAACATGCAATGGTTTTTGCAAGCATCAATTCTTTTTGATGGCATACTAAGTTTATCCAAACTCTTCTTTACGGCATAAAAGTTATCCGGGAGATTATTGTCGTCCGGAAGCATACTTTTAAAGATGGGAAGTATGTAATTAAAGGTAGAAACGGGTACATTACAATGTGACTTCCAACTCAACAAAGAAGTCACGGCTTGTAATGTTGTCCAATTTTGACAACCCTCCCATAAAGATTCATCTGAGGCTTGTAACAAGTCATAGAACTTTTTGGCTTTTGGGTTCGGTACATCTTCTGCAACATTTGAATCTTGAGGCGGTCGTATTGTTGGATTATAACCATCTATACTATCTATCACCATACGTTGACAATCATAAAGATCGTCATGGTCATCAGAATCCATTGGCACAGAAGATTGTCCGACGTCTTGGATTGAAGTTTCCCCGTGCTCCGTCCATGTAAAATATGCGGGCATGAACCCTTTATTGCGCAAGTGATTTGAAACCACTTCTCGCGATTTGTAAGGCTTATTTTTGCAACCTTTACAAGGACATTTTATTCTAAGCTCTATCTCACCCGACCTAGTCGACATGTGTTCGACAACTTCATGATTCGAGTAGGCGAAGTCCAAAAATAACTCCACATTTTGAACATAAGTTTGATTTGAATACCCTTGTGTGTCGGTCATCTTATACATCCACGCCCGATCACTAGTAGACGTCATATTTAAGAAATACAGTACCAATTTTCAAACCCTAAAATTAATTAAACACCTACAATTAATAATACACAGTAGCATTTTATAGTCAAAAACATATCTCAAAACACCAACATCATCTATGCATAGTCAATTTTAGTCACATGTAGTCATCTATGCATACTCAAAATTAGCACTTTAGTCCAGATATTGAAATCAAAATTATAACTAAGAACATAAAAAATGAGCACTTATCGATTGTCAAAATAGATCCCTAAATCCCAATTACCACTTATAATAAAAACAGATCCCCAAATCCAATTACAACTAAAAACATAAAAAAATAAGCCATACAATCAGTTATACATAATTAAAATCAATGGAAAATCAGAATATACAAATTAATTGAAAACTTAAATTCAAAAAGTTGCTTATAATTGATGGAAAGTAAGATTTACCTGCAAAGGGGTTAATTGGTATATTTGTTTGGTTGGAAAAAAATAGTAGGATTATGCCCAATGGTATCTTCGTTGGTGTTTTAGATGGATTAGTAGGTTGGATGGAAACTAAGATTTATGTGAGATACATGTTCGGTGTGTGAAAGTATGCTAGATAAAAGGTACTATGTTGGATGAAAGGTTGTAAGATCCAGATCTAATTTAATATCCGGACGACAACTAAGCGGGAAATGAAAGTTAGACTCATTTAGGCGCTAAATTGCAAGCGGGAAAATAAAAGTGAGCGGTAAAAACAAGCGGGAAGTGAAATATATATAGAGGTAGGGGTGACCGAAACGGACCGCGGACTAAGGGGTGAGCAAAAAAACCGAAAAAATCGAAGACCGAAACCGAACCGAACTAATAACCGAATCGAATTTACTAAAATCGAACCAAACCGAACTACGGATTCGGTTTTCGGGTTGGATATGGGTTTGACAGTCTAAATCGAAAACCGAACCGAAAACCGAATTTATATAAATATATATATTTTTTATATATTTATATATATAAAAAGATCAATAAAATTTTATATACAAGAAATTAATATTTATATTTATATATATAAAAAGATCAATAATTTTTTTGGCTAAATATATTTGCATCTTTTTTTTTTTTTTAATAAATTGTGTAATTCGGATAAACCCGAAAACCGAACCGAACCGAACTAGAATCCAACCGAACGGAACCAAAAACCGAATTTGAATTCGGTTTGGGTCAGTATATGGGTTGACTTTAAAATTTTTTTTAACCAAACTAACCGAACAGAACAAACCGAATAAACCGATAATCAAACCGATCAACACCCCTACCGCGGACAAGACAGGATCGAGAGACCGGTCCGAACCAGACCGAACCAATTTCGATCCGGTCCTCGGTCCATCCTTTTCCTTATTTTCTCTTCTCGGTCCGGTTCGGTCTTTTCCGGTCTTACGAGAAAACTGACATTTATGCCGTGTTGGACCGGACCGGACCATTTCGGTCTGGTGTTTTGGACGAAGTCGGTTTCAGTCCGGTTCGGTTTTGGTCCGTCCGGTCCGGTTTTTGGACCGTGAGCACGCTTACATAGAGGTGACAAAATATTAGGGTTGGGTCGAGTCATGTGTTTATATGGGTTTGGGTCTAACGGTTTTGGGTTTAGGTTGGTTGTATTAAATGCATGGGTTTAAAGGGGTTGAGTCTAGACGGGTCGAGTCCGGGTCTATACCGGTTTTGGTTAAAAAAAAAATATTTTAATTCTTTGTGGTACTAATGCATTAATTTCGAGTTCTAAATTTATAAATTGTATCTTTCAAGAAATACAAACACTCTCTCGAGCAGTGTATCCGATCGAAGTTTGAGAAATACTAAAATGAATTTAGATGAAAATCAAATTGGGAGAGAATGAAAATCAAATTGGAAAAACTCTCTCATTTGGAGGCAGAGGTGATGGTTTGATTCTCACTTCCTGCAAGAAGGTAGGAGGTCCTTTAGAAGCAACATCTCTACCTTCGGGTAAGGGTTACACTATCTACATCCCGCCTCATCCATACCTCGAGGAAGACATGATTGGGTACCGTTGCTTTGATTTGATTTTATTTGATTTCATTTGATTTGCAAGTGCAACGTTTAACGAGCTCCTGGCTTAGTAGGCCGGATGTAGTCATGTCGGCCAGTAGTCCCTGCACATGTTTCATATAACTATTTATCTCGACTATCGTGGATGATATCTAGTTATATCCAGTTCATCAAGTGTCCCAACTAAGCTATGTGACTTGTCTTGTACACTGATTTAACCTAATACACTTAACTCCTTAGTAAATGTTTAGTTTACTTTCATTAAGTTTTAAACCATATATTATAGCATTTTTAAACCCTATAGTCTACCATCTGTTAAATAACTTCGACACCTCAACATTCTTTCTGATTTCTAGTCTTTATGTTTAAAATATGTCTTCTTTGATAATTTCCAAATCTCCTACCTGATATCCCAACCGGGGAACAAGTGTTGGGATGTATGCAATCATATAGTTCATACTATGTCTTCCAATGTGTATTGGTATGTTCAATAATTTTTATTATACGTGTTAGTAGCAACATGTACGCATATTCAATCGTTTCGTAAACAAATATGATCATATCCAACATTTTCGCCATCTAGCAAATGTAAACATATTTCCTATTGTTTTCTAAAACATGGAATCTTTGAAATCGTGTGTTATACTTCCATGCATGATAATGTTCAATATAAGAATCACATTTTTATGTATTCAAAACACAAGTCAACTTACCGTCTTCCTTATTTATCCAATGAATTTATTTGATTCGACAGTTAAGAACAATATAACCAATTCAACAAATAGAGAGTAAATATAACTAAACAAATCACATTACATCAAGCAACACAGTGCAACCTATTTTTAACCGATGTCGACTCGATACAACCCATACACTAGCTATAATATAGCTTCTAATTAGGACATAACTTAACAACCAACGAATACATAACACAAACTCAGCAACACATAAAAAATAGTACAACTCACCGCAACATAATAGAATACTATATGGATTGACACTAAATAGTTAGAAATGATTAAACTTTACAAATCCGTTGCAAATCCATGGCAAATTATTTAGAAAATTTCAGTTGAATTATAAAAGGAAAATAATAACAGTATATGTTACATAAATGTAGCAATTATTTCAAAATTTACGAAGAAAATATCAATAAATTACTGAAAACAAGTACCAAAAACAAATTTTATTGGTCACCGTTGCAAATCCGTAGCAATTATCTTAAAAGTGCAAGTAGATTAGAATAAATAATTAGAAAAAATAGAAATTAAATTAAGATCATGTTCCGTTGCAAACAACATAAATTAATACAAAAATTTCAAACGAGTTGCAACGGCAACAAATACTATTTTCTTTAATATTTACTTTGAATATTTTTGTTTTCAAATCTTTTAACGATATTGCTATGATTAGCAACGGATTATTAAAGGCCCGCCCATTTTTACTAAATAGATCGGCTATTTTGAGAACTGATCTATATAAAGGCAAAAGTGATTACAAATGGGAGTTTGTGAAGTATAAATAGATTGGTTCCGTAATAATAACCGATCTAATTATATTTAAAATTAAATAGATCGGTCTTTATCCTAATAACCGTTCTTTTTGTTAAACTTTCCCCCTTTTTCTTTCATATAGATCGGCTTTTAACAAAATCGCACTATATGGAGTGATCTATATAAGCCTTTGTGTAGTAGTGCGCGTCATCTATTGATTTGTGCACCATTGCTTTTCAGTTAGATGACGAATGAGGAGGATATTGTTGTGTATAGTGGTGGGGACTGGGTAGGATGAGGAATACCTCACCTGGTCTCTATGTGGTGATGGATAATAGTGGGTGGTGGGGAAGGGGCATCGCTCACCGCCACATTTTGTTTAACAAGGTTAAAAAAATCAAAGATCAAGTGAGACAATCTTTGCCACTCATTTTTTAATCAAAAAAGAAAAACCCACTTACGTCATTTTTTTAACAAGTAAATATATCATAAAATTTTGATCGTACGTAATACTAATTACACCATCATGTCGAGCATTGATTTTTTTCTTGCGAGTGTTGAATTTTACCCCTTGAAAAATTAGATGTGATTTTTAATTTAAGAAAAATCACATGTGATTTGTGATTTGAACTTTAAAACTTACATCACAAATTACGTATGTGATTTCTTATTGTGTAATATTCAATGCTCATAAAAAAGCATAAAAATGATTTTTCTTTTGTCAAATGTATATTTAAGTGTTCGGCTATCGAAAGGTAAAAAAAATTCTCGTTACGATTGTATATTTTTTATCGCTTGACGGTTTACCGTTTCGATTGTATTATATTTTGTTTTTTACGAAATGTTGAAAACTGAGTTTTTTTAATTTTTATGGAAAAATGAATTACTAAGGTGGTGTTTAGTTGTAGAAAAAATTTTATGTTTTTCTGTTTCTAAATTCTTAGAGAAGGGAATTGTTTTTTTTCTCTTAGAATAGTTGAAAATTTTGAAAACCTGTTTAGATGAGAGTTGTATTTTTCTTTTTAGAAATGAAGAATAGTAAAATATGATTTTCGGTTTTTCTTATTTTAAATTAGGAAAATGAGAATTTTCTTTTTTTGAAAAATATTGAAAAAAGTGCGGCTAAACAAGTTTTCAGTTTTTCCATTCTCAAATGAAAATTTTCTTAAAAAAATAGGATATTTTTCCCCAACTAAACACACCCTAAGGTATTTTATTTGGGTTTTTGTTGTTGTTGTTGTTGTTCTTTATTAAGCTCACCAATGATCTTAATGAGAAGTCTCGAGGTCTTGTTTTGTACGTACATTTGTAATTTGCTCAACACAAAAAGTGTCTTCAGTCCTTGTGATTCTTGTAATACTTTATAAATTACTAGTAAGAAAAAAATACTCCATAATATTTGCTAATTTATTACTACTTCCGTCTTAAAATTATTGTTCATTATTCCATTTCAGGTTTTCTCAAAATAATTGTTCACTTTCAAAAATAGATAAGGAATTTAGTTCGAGTTTACCATATTACCCTCACTTGAGGTAATTATTACAAACATTAAAGAAGCTAGTTTTAAATTAATTAATTAAAGGTAAAACTGTCATTCTGCAAAAAGTAAGTAAAAAAAGCTGTAATTATAATGTTTTTATTAAATTATGTGTTTTTTTGTCAGTTGATAATAATCTTGGGACTGAGGTAGTAATTCCATAATGCTAAAAAATCCATCGTTTGTTAGTCAACAAAGAACTGTTCATTTGAAACCGCAAACAAAATAAGATAGAACGCTTGTGCTGCTTTCTTCTTTTGACATTTGCATGAAACAACGTTTCTAGAAGGTATTTCCAAAAGCAGATCTATCGAACGTAATCGAACAATACAGTACGACGCCACCTATGCTACTCACAAGATACCTAGCTAATTACGATTAGGGCTGAGCATGGCAGATCCAAAACCGACCCAGACCGGCCCGACACAAATCGGACCGAACCGATGGATAGTCGGTCCGGTCTCGGTCCATACTTTTTGTTAGAATCGGTCTTTGGTCCGGTCGTTCCGGCAAAAAACCCGATGATTATGCCGTGTATAACCGGACCGGACCGAAGACCGAACCGGACCGGACCGTACCATTTCGGTCTCGGTCCGGCATTTTGGAAAAATTCGGTCTCGGTCTCGGTCCGGTCCGGTCTTCGGACCGTGCTCACCTCTAATTACGATGGTGTTAATTAACAATTAGCTTTATGGCCCCCTGCCAGTGGCGGACCCAGGAAAGTTGAGGACGGAGGGCAAAATTTTTTTAAAACAAAAGTCGTTATGCACACGAAAATGAAGATAGAGATATAAGGTTTTTACATTGTTTGGCTTCAAAGTGAGAGGATTTTACATTGTTGGCTTCAAAGTGGTGGGATTTTACATTGTTTGGCTTCAAAGTGGGGGCAACTTGAGTTTATGATGGGGTGCACTTTAATAAAATGGTCAATAAAAAATAAAATTTACACTAAAAATCGATATTTTTTGACAAATCATGGAGGGTACCCCCAAAGTTAATATGTATGTCCGGCCTGCACCCTGCTACGCCTCCATACACACCAACATTAGTGTACAATCCTGGGTAGACATACAACACATCAACTAATATTATGCTTTATCGTCTAGTAACGTCATAATAGACATGCCCCTTATATACGACCACTTTTTATTTGTGGTTAGATAGATTTAGAGGTGCACAAACCGTTTAACCGGTTTTGGTTTCGGTTTTGGTCAACACAAACCGGTTTTGGTCAATCCGTCAGAAAACCGGTTTGGCCGGTTAACCGGTTCGGTTTCAAACCGGTCGAGAGTGGAAAAAACCCAAAACAGTCCAAACCGGTTCCCAACCGGTTTTGACCGGTTAACCGGTTTTTGGTTTATATTTTTTTCTTTCGTTTTTCGTTGTTTTATACAAAATAAACTCAATAAACTTCGACTTTTATTTAATAGAACACATAATACATGAGAAACGAAATACAACGGAAAGGAAAATACATCAAACATAATACATAAACTAAAAACATAATACAACGGAATCCGGAAAGCTAATCGGACAAAGTCATATCAGTTTATTCTCCTCCGGATCTAGCCTCGCTAGCAGCTTCATCTAGTGCGATTTCTACATCGAAAAGTGCTATCGCTTCATTTTCTAGCACCTCTTCATCCAAGATCTCTTCTTCAAAGTCTAGGGTGTTTTCAAGATTTGATGTGTGTTGTATTCGATCGGTTGCGTCCAAGTGATCCTTTAGACACATACACATCTCTAAAGACGCCGATATGAGTCTTGTTCTTCGGATTGATAACACCCTTCCACTTGTTAAAAAAGCGGATTCAGAAGCTACCAAAGTACCTTGTACACTTAGTATATCCAGGGCCATTCGGGATAGAATGGGAAACGTTGATTCACTTGCTTTCCAAAACCCCAAAACGGTTGAAATATGGGAGACAAAATCGCTTGTGACATATCTCTCATATTCGCTGCTCGCTAAACGATCATTCCTTGCCCGTTTGTTTGAATTTTCTTTTAACTTGTTTAGCAAATTAGTCATCGAATTCCCTGAATGCGACCTCGATGAAGAAGTCGCATTCGTTGATTGAGTTGGGTTACCATATTTCAGATAATAAATATTATACAAACCTTCCAAAGATTGGTTGAACCGTTCTTTTGCCTTAGTTGCAAAGCCATCATCAAAACACTCCAAATCAGTTGTAGTCGACTCGATAAGTAACTCTACCCCGCTTACATTAAAACATGGATTCAAAGCGGCTGCACAAGTAATTACCTGTGGCATTTTTTCAAAATATTTGTAGAAACTAGAAGGGGGTTGAATAGTTTACAGGTTAATTGGCGTTTTAAAATTTTATTTCTAAAATTGTTAGATTCGAGTATACGCTTAATCAATCAACAATATGAACCAATGAATATAACTATCTACTTATAATAACTACAAAAAAAATATAAAGAGATAAAGGAAAGAACGATCAAACCAAGACACCAAGATTTATAGTGGTTCGGCTACGAAGCTCTTCTTCACCCTACTCCATTCCCCGAGTATCTGACTCGATATTTCACTATGTCAACAAGCTTCCTTCAGGCGGAGAAAACCGTTTACAAGTCACTTACATTATTTTTCGACAATAAGCTAAATGTCGAATCCTAATCTTAGCTAGAACCAATCTACCACTTCACAAACACTCCACAATCACAAAATCTACACTATCGGATTTACACACGATCCGACTTACACAATCACACAAGATAATCAAAATAGAGTTTTGAATCTTAGAAGAAGAGAGGAGAAATCACTAGTCTATAACACTTTGTTTCTTGGCGAATACGAGTGTTCTTCTCTTGCACTTGATAGAAGAAGGAAGAAGATAGAAGATGAGATTTGATCACTTGAAACAAGATTAAACTATGTTAGTGATCAAGATATTTAGTGAGAGAACGAAGGTTTTTAGAGAGAGAAAAATGACTGAAAAATTCATGCAAAGAGGTCTGTTTTTCTGCTGAGAATAGTGCAGTATTTATAGCCAGGAAAACCCAACGGTCATCTGATGGTGATCCTGGCGGTCCCAGATATATATGGGGGCCGCCCCTAGACTGACGCTCTGATTTTTATCTTTTTGTGGGGAAGGTTTATCCTGGTATGTTGTTTTTTGTTTTGGGAGGAAAAACTGAATTCAAAATTTATGTTTTTAAATAAAACATTATTTTTATTTAACAAAACTATTTTGTGTAAATTTGTAAAAATATAGTTTTGTAGAAATGTGATGGATTAAGAATAAAAATTATTTTCCTGGTCACTAATTAAGTTTAATTATTAGTGTATCCTTACCTTAAGTGATTTATGTCGAAATGGAAGTTTACGATTAATAACACGCAAACATTTATTTTTATCGTGAATGTTTTTACATTTTGTCATCTTCAAAACGTAGAAGAGTCGAAAAATATAAATAACGTTTTAAGCATTATATGTATTAACAATCTCCTCCTATTTGATGATGACAAAATATAAACTCATTTTGTATAAAAATAAAAATTTCAAGTTATTAATGAGTTTTAATCTATTTCTCCCCTTTTTTCGTCAAATCCAAAAAGGTTAATCGTCGACATATAGAGAGACAGAATACGACGATGCCAAGACTCCCCCTTGATGTATATTCCCCCTCGTTTGGGGCACCAAAGGATCGAGCTTATGGGATTTTGCTACAAAACCGAGTTAGAAATACAAGTGCAAGAAAACATTTCTAACGAGAAGCAAGATTACGAAAAATATATTCAAGACTAATAATGGAGATACAGAGAGTATAGCCATTCATGTCACCCATAATAATAAAAGAAATTCATTCATAAATAGCAAATTCATACAATATGGCATAAATTGCTAATAATACCAAGAAATGACAAGATACATTCATACTTTAAATGGTATGAATACTACAAGATATTGTAATTAAGCATGTCATAGAAAAACCTTTAAACCTAAAGCTAGATTACTTGATTCTTGAAGTCTAAGAGATGCATTAACTAAGGATGGGTGGTCTTTAATGTAGAGGTGATAAAGGAGAGGTTGGTGAGGCATTGTTTGGTAGAGCAGGACTCAATTCGATGGATGTCATCTCTTAGTTTATGAACGAGAGTTTGGGTGTGCATGCAACAATGACAAAACCAGAATGAAATGTGAATTGGTCATTTGTGGCGGGGTGAATTATGGTAGTTGATGGTGAAGGTGGTGACGGATGGGTTTGTGTAGACGCATTTGATACACGTTGTAGTTCAGTTTTAATGATGTTGGATATATGATGAAGTTGGTTTAGTTCGTTCACGATTTGCTCCTTAGTTTCATTTTGTAATGGAGTGGTTTGAGATAAGGGATTAGCAATCTTAGGAGATTGTGGTGGCGAAGTGATGGGTAAGAGAGGAGTGAATAGGGTAGAAGAGTGGTGTGTCTCCAAGTGTCTATTATAGACATTCAGTGTCTTTCTCCATAGTTTTGAGAAGGATGAGAAGAAGACATGAAAAGTGAAGGAAGGTTGAAGGGAGAAAGATAGGATGGATGTGAATGAGGAGGATGATGAGTATATATAGGAAAGATTTAGAAAGCCATGGGGTTAGGATATAGAGATTCCAAGAAATGTTTGGCTAAATAGAGAAGGTCTAGCAAGGTTTAGTGTAGGGATGGTCAAAGATACAAAAAAAGAGAACAGTAAAAAGTTTCGTCACCCTGTTGTCGGTAGTCCTATAAACAGTAGGAGGTCCCAGATATATTAGGGGCCGCCACATGTATTTGGGCCGTTTTCTGGTTATAAAATTTTTCCAGAATTCTCTGTTTTTCTGCTTTGTGCAGAAAGAAGAAGGCTAGAGAGGGTTGTGTTTCAACAACTCCTATTTCCCAAGAATAAACTAACTTAGTAAAGTACCAAATAAAGGATAATCTAGCTTATTTCTATCATGTAATTGAGATAATACACGTTAAGCAAGAAGAAGCATAAGATATAGTTAAGAGAAGTTATATATGTACTAGAATATATCATAGTAATATCTAGTATACTTTTACAAACATAGTTGTCCTAACGTGTAATCTTGTTGTACTTAGGTCTTGTGCAACATCTAATTTACTTATGATGATTATGATGTGCACACTAAACATCTTTCAGAAATTCCTCATTTGAGAGATTAGATAGAGGATTTATTTTTGTTAGGTGAGATATGTATTTATGATCATTTGTGGAGTACCCGGTTAGTTTGTCGAGAAATTTTGATAGTAAAGGACCGTATGGAAAGATGCCATTAGGGCGATGCTTGAAATCATTTATTCGATTTATGATGAAGTCAGAAAGCTTGAAAGTTGTGGAGGAAGTATGCAAAAGAGCATATAGGCTTCACAAGCCGACAAGAGATCTTTGTCAATATTAACGATACATATGATGTGTTAATACAAATAATGTCTAAAAACGTTATTTATATTTTTCGACCTCTCAACGTTTTGATAATAACAAAATGTAAAAACATTTACTATAAAATTAAACGTTTACAAATTATTAATCGTAGAATTCCATTTCTAAGATTAGTAATCACTTAAAGTATGAACAAACAAATCATTAAGCATGATTAGTGATCAAGAAAATATTTTTGTCTTATCCATTACATTTTTACAAAATAATTTCACAAAATTAATTATACAAAATATTTTCTAATTTAAATAAAAGTTTTGATAAAAACTTAAAATTTAAAATTCAAAATTTCCCCCCAAAATAGAAGGTTCCATACCAGATACAACATTCCCCACAAAAAGACAAAAAAGAGAGCGTAGTCTACTGGGTGGCCCCCTTATAGGCTTGGCGGCCCCCAGATATATCTGGGACCGCCGGGACCGCCCCCAGTGACCGTTGGATTTTCTTGCCTATAAATATTGCTCCATTCCTTACAGAAAATCAGACCTCTTTGCACGAAATTTTCAGAAAACTTTCTCTCTCTAAAAATCTTCTTTCTCTTTCTAAATCTCTTAATCACTAACATTCTTAGATCTAGTTTCAAGTGATCTAATCTCTTCTTCTCCTCATCTCTTCCCTCTCATTCAAGTGCAAGAGAAAACCATTCGTATTCGTCAAGAAACGAATTGTTATTTAGAGATCTCTCCTCTTTTCTTCTAAGTACCAAATCTCTATTGTAATTATCTTGTGTATTTGTGTGATTCGGATATTGTGTAAATCTGATAGTGTAGATTTAGTGATTGTATAGTGACTGTGAAGTGGTAGATTGGTTCTAGCTAAGATTAGGATTCGACACTTAGCTTAGTGTCGAAAAATAATGTAAGCGACGTGTAAACGGTTTTCTCCGCCTGAAGGGAGCTTGTTGACATAGTGAAATCTCGAGTAGGATACCTAGGGAGTGGAGTAGGGCGAAGAAGGGCTTCGTAGCCGAACTACTATAAATCTTGGTGGCTTGGTTTGATTGTTCCTTCTCTCATCTCTTTATATTGTTGTGATTGTTATTTACTATTAGTCTAGATATTTACTTTGTTGATTCTTATTGTTGGTTGGTTAAACATACTACTCGAATCTAAGTATTTTAAAAGCAAAACTTTTAAAACGAAAACGAACCTGTAAACTATTCAACCCCCCTTCTAGTTTCCACAATTGGTATCAGAAGCCAAGGTCACTCAAGATTTTTAAAATATACTGTATTTTAAAGCTTGGATCGATCTATAGATTCCGACAAATATCTAGAAGGGCAATCTATGCAAAGACCACCACTTTTTGAAAGTGATAGTTTTATTTATTGAAAAGATACATTCGAGACATATGTTAAATCAAAAGATCTAGATCTTTGGCATGTTATTACCAACGGTGGTTTTCAACCTATTGAACAAAATTCGAAAACCAAATTAGATGAGGTTATCCCTTTTGAAAAACAAAGTGATAATCTTAAAAAGAAACTTGCGAAAAATAACGAAGCTAAAATGGTTATTTATAATGCTTTGCCTAAAAAATAATATGAAAGAATTTTCATGTGTAATACAGCAAAAGAAATTTGGAAAACATTTTTAATCACCCACCAAGGTAATAGTCAAGTCAACGATAATAAGATCGACCTTTTGGTTCAACAATATGAACAATTCGTCATTTCCAAAGACGAATCTATAGATAGCGATTTTGCTAGATTTAATACTATTATTACTAGTCTAAAAGCTCTTGATGAAGGTTATTCTAGCAAGAACTATGTAAGAAAGTTTCTTAGGGCTCTACATCCTAAATGGAGAGCAAAGGTCACGGCAATTGAAGAGTCGAAAGACTTAACATCAGTATCTCTTGATGAACTTATCCGGAACCTCAAAGTTCACGAAATGATCATTAAGAAAGTTTCCAAAATAGTCAAAGCAAAAGTTGAAAGAAAATCTCTTGCTTTAAAGGCTAAGAAAGAATCTAGTGATGAAGAGTGTTCGACTTCCGGAATTGAAGACGAAGAGTACGTCATGGCGGTAAGAGACTTCAAGAAGTTCTTCAAAAGAAGAGGAAGATTAGTGAGACAACCTCGGAACGACATAAAGATGTTCCAAAGAAACCAAGATGACAAAAACGGTAAAAGTGATAGAAAATGATTTAGATGCGGCGACCCGAATCATCTTATTGGAGAATGTCCAAAGCCACCGAAAGACAAGAACCAAAGAGATTTTGTCAGAGGTTCTTGGAGTGATAACGGTGAAGAAGATGATGAGATGGTCAAAAACAAAACATGTCTTGTAGCTTAAGCATCAAGCGAGGTATGTTCCTAATCCTCTTAATTTAATGATGAAAACTCGTCAATAGATGATTTAGTATTAGATAATGAATATGATAAACTGTGCAAAATGAGTTTAAAGATAATCACTAAAAACAAAAGACTAAAAGCCACTAGAAATAGCTTAGAAAAGGAAATTAGTATTCTAAAGTAAAGTGTCACAACTCGAGAAAAACAAGGGAGTTGAAATCTTCAATTGTAATAAATGTCTTGTGCTTAAAATTGAAAATTAGAAAAGCTTAAACGGAAGCTCTTAAACTAACCAAGTAAGCTCATACAAGGATTTGTTAAACAAAAAGAATAGCTATATCGTATTTATTTGTCTCCTAACCTGCCACTTCTTCCTCAAATTAGATTCCATGTCATATTGTCGGCTTCTTTCATCAGAAAATATTTCAATGATGGCTTCATGTTCTTTGTCCAGCTTTTTTATCTTTTCTTCTGCCTCTTGAATCTTTTTTCTACCTTTTGAAGTTGGCAAAGAAAAATCGTATTTTTAATTATTCTATATGAAACGCAGAAAGAATATTGAATTACTTGCTTTTCAAGCAAGGCATTATTGTCTCTCTCAGACAGTAGATCTTGTAACAGGCTATTAATCATCTCAGAATCAGTACTCCCTCCCCTGCAAAACAGTTAGACCGAAATTAATTTCAAGTCTGCAACATTCACCTTTTTCACTAACTCCTGCATCTTTATTTTAAATTAGTCTCTCAAATCTTCAGCCTAGTTATTAGTTTCTTCCATACTAATATGCAATCCCTTTTCACAAGCTCCATCAATTCTGTCCTTCATTGATTCCCAATCTAGTCTCCTTTTAATTCCCCCTCCATCGGATAACACATCAAACATATTTTCTGAGCTAATACTCTTCTGAACACTATTCTTCTTACTGCTACCATTTTATCAATATTCATCTTCTCATTGACAACATTACTTTTACCACTAGTACCAATATCAGCCCTGTCAACATCCATCTTATTCTTACCTTGAGCATTCCCCTACCCTAGATCATCAACAGCTTCATTGCTTTTCTTTATAGGAACATATTAAGAATTGTCACTTCTATTAAATTTTTGATCCCCTACCATTCATACCACCTCTACCCCTTCCACCAATGCAACCTTACATTGTTAACAACATTCTCTAATTTTTGATTTTTCATTTCAGCCCTTGGTTTCTTCTCAGCTTAACTCAATTCCCTGTTAGTACGCTTATCATTGCCATGCCCAAATACCTTACATTGAGTGCAAATGGATATTCAACCTTAAGCTCCATAGATCTACCAAGGCTTTTATAACACACTTCAATACTGTCCACAAGTCCCTTAGCAGCCACTACAACACAAGTGAGCTAATGCTACGGTACGAATCTGTTGCAAATCCGTTGCAAATGGCCATTTGCCATTTGCAACGGATTTGCAACAGATTCGTACCGTAGCGTTAATGCTCCATGGAAATTTAAATTGCAACGGAATAAATTTGCAATAGATTTGCAATGGCATAAACTAGCAATGAATTTTTGCAACGGTATGCAATTGTAACGGATATGAAACGGTTTAAAATTGTGACGAGTTTTCAACAGAGTGTAACCGAAATGACTTCGTTGCAATTCCGTTACAAAAAACTGCACTTTTCGAAAAAAAATAGCATTTAGCTATTTTTCCGTAATATACAAATATCTAAAACTAAATAATTCCGAACGCATAAATGAAACTCAAGTTAATAATTAGACGAGCATCCAAATGTCATATTACATAGTGCATCAATTCATACCTAACGTGCCGCTTCTACACCAAAAGTATACACGAAGTGTTAACAAACTAAATCCAACCGTATGCCCACTTCTTAACAAAATGTGTATCATCTACCAATTAGTTTTACCAAATCCGCCGTACTACTTCAAAACAAAATGTGTATGAAACACGAAGTGTACCTTAATCAACAATTGTTTATGCGGAATGAGGAGTAGGAGGTTGCTCCTTCAATTGTGCCAACGCCTCGGCGAGCTTGTCATTTGTTTCTTTCTTAAATGTCTCAAATTTTTCTTCATTAAGCTTTCTTTCTTGTTCTATTGTTTCCTCAAAAAGCTCCTTGTCTTTCTCTCTCGCTTGCTCCAAGTCCTTCATGGATTTTTCTAGCACTTCAACCTAAAAAAAAACTTGAAGCAATTAGAAAGGCAACACAAATAAATTAAAAAGTTACCACTTCTGATGTAGTGATAAGAAGAGGTGTAATTATACTTGTGGTGTAGCAATTTTGTACAAGTCTTCTTTATTTAATCTAGCCTTTTATATCTAATATGTCAAGAATATCACCTAAGATTATGGGGTTCAGTACACAAGACCAAAAAACATGTCAGACAAGTGCACACCATAACTAAAAAAAAGGGTACAACGTTTCAACAATTTTTAACCAGAAACATTCTGGTGGAAACATTCATTTAGTAGATTAGTAGAATACACACAAAATGAAAATAACAAAAAAATGGGTTCAACATATACAAAAAAAGGGTCTAACTAATGACCCAACATGTAAGTGAAAGCAAACAAACTTAATCCAGTTCACATGACATCAATCTACTCTCACTTTCTCTTTACAGTGCGCAAAAAGCAATACACAGTTTTTGGGTGCACATATTACAGTTCAAAATATGTGTGAACAGGGCTTTTAGTTAAAAACACTATTAGTAGCATAGCCATGGGGTCTTTGACTAGTAACACGCAAACAATCAGCAATAAGCGTTTCAACATTCTCAGATTTGCTATTTTAATTTATGAAATCATGAATTGAATCAGAGTTATAGATTTGCTACAAACATATTGAGGAGATTTATCCAACCAGCATAACAAGCCTTTAGTTAAAATGCAGGATCAATACACTCCATACACAAGTATACTTATACTATATAATCAAACCAAAGGAAATTGCAGACCATATCAGGAAGAACACAAAGAAAACCATGCATTTCAACATTCAGAAATAACACTCGGTACCATATAATTAGACCAAACAAAACTGGTGACGCAAAAAACAGACCAAACAAAATTACAATCACAGCTAGGGGTGTTATCGGGTCACTTTATTATATTTAGATCAATTAGTATTCCATGCCTCAAGTCTGCTGCTACTGAAACAAAAAATGATCATCTAACCATTTTAATTTGTGGATGTGAGGTACTGGCATTACAAGTAGAAGGTGTTCCCGTTAATAAAAATACGGGATCAGACGCATTGTATGCCCCAGATGTATTTCCCCGATTAGGCGGAGTGACTTTGTTCCATAGTTCCTCATTATGTGGGTTTTTAAGTCGGAGTCTCTATGAAAATCTAAGCCGTTTATGAATTATGCAAAGATAAACGTTAATCGATAAGATGAAAGGATATCGGATTTCCCCAAACTAATTTCAAATAAAGGGTAGGAAGCTTGAGTGAACTGGGACACAACACCGAACATGAGAGGCTTCAGAAATTGTTGATTCAATCCTACAAAAATCACAACAAACAACAAATGACGAAAACCGGAAGAGTACAAGCCTCAACACATCACAACACATTTAGAAAATAGAAAGAAAATAGAAAATGGATAAGCATGGGGTGAACTCCCACGAAGCGGCTTGTTTTTGTTCACCGAGTCGCAAGCTCGACTCGATCCCTGAATTCATTTGTCCTTAGGGAGAGCAAATGGAACTGGCTTTAGATAAGAAAATGGAAAGGTAGAAATGCCAGGATCAAAAATGGTGTCTTCACTCCCGAAAGAGAGAAATGAAGAAAGAAAGAGAATGAAGGTCAAATCTGAAACAAGGGTAGGAATATCAGCCTTAAACACTTTGGTTATCAAAACACCCGCTTCGGGTTCAAGACATTTCTCAACATCCGGTGGTTCCGGCTGAGGACGAGGAATTGACGGATCATCTTGATGGTCATTGTTAGGTAACTCAATATCTTCATCTTCGGAATTATCACTTGGTGGAATTAAATCATCTCGAACAAGGAAAATATCGATCTCTTCTTGAACGGGGTCACTATCCTCAACGGGGATAAGAGATACGGGAAGAGATTCGATAATTAAACTTTGATTAGCATGAACATTTTCCTGTGACCGAGAAGTTGAAATCTCACAAAGCACAGTCATAAGACTAAGATATTCCTCAAATTCACGATCATTCCTTGAAGGAAGTGTAATGGCTTCTCCGGCGAACTCATGGTGAAGAGGATCACTCCTTGGAGAAAAAGTTAAATCGAAGATTCATTTTGTTTCTGTTCATGATCGGAAAATCACTTGGAAGCGAATTATGGTAGTATCATCACTAACAGATTATCAAGAAAAGTTACGTCGCCTCTGAATCGAAATAACCTTCCCTCAATATTAGAAAAACTTCCATAGCTAGAAATGCATCCGATCTCATCAATATTTGTTTTCTGGAGTCAAACACTCAACCTTATCGACAAAGTTGTGTTAAGTAAAATGGTTCATCGGAAACTTAGGAATTCTGATCTCGCATCTTCTTCCATTTTCATCAAAAGAGATTTATGTGCTAGATTTGAAATGCATCAAAATTTAAAAAGGGAGGATTTGAATGACATGAAAAATTTTCCTTCTGCATATCTTTTTACAAGAAGATTAGTCATCTCGAACTCCTCAAGATTATCACTAGTCTTCACCGGAGAAGAACTAGGAGAAGGATCATCAGAATGATAGTGGTACTGCCACTAAACGGATCATCTTTTGAGAAATCGATGACAAATGCGTGAACAAAAACTGCTTTATTTTCTCAGAATTATACTTCATAGATAAACAAGTTCTTCCTTTCCAACTCGTAAATACAATGATACCTTTCTTACAAATCAAAGAAGCATTTGCGTAGCGAATAAAAGTCTCCCAACAAGTTAATATGGCCACTCTTTGTTTCTGGTTACGCAAATTAACCACTACAAATAATAGGCACTCTTGGGTCGGGCTTAAAATTAACCACTACAAAATCCGCAAGAAAAGTGAAACCATCAACTCTAACTACAACATCCTCGGCTATGCCCATTGGGTGAGTAATCGAACGATTGGCAAGCTCGAGTGTAGATAGAATGAGGTAAGAGATTTATGCTAGCTCCAGAATCGGCTAAAGCACTGGTCCTATCGAGCTCTTGTAAAGCACATGGGATAAGAAATTTTCCCGGATCTTCGAGCTTCTCGAGAACTTTGTTCATGATGATAACGGAACATTCGGCATTCACGATCGTAATGGCGATTTCCTCGAGTTTCTCTTTGTTCCTTAGCAACGAGCTTAACCATTTGTTGAATTTTGGCATTTCGACAAGAGCATCTTTCAATCCAATCTCAAAACGGAGTTGTTTGAACATCTTCAAGAACTGGCTATGTTGAGCACTTGGTTTATCGTTCTCTCTAACTTTCATCCTCTCGGGATATGGAAGTTTAG
>BQNB010119724.1:0-20763 GCA_026074375.1 Tanacetum coccineum
AGGACAATGAGCACACAATGAACCAACTAAAGTCTTGTACAACTAGAACTCTTTATAACCTTAAGTACATGACTAGTAAACTTGACCAATTTTCTTCCTTAATTCCCTCCCCGTGTTTTCTTGAGTCTTAGACTTTCCTAATAGTATTATTGACTTAATACTTGTATATATAAAGGCTTGTAACTAGCAAGATACAACACACATCTCATTTACTCAAGAAAACTTCACATATATCTCTTTGTTTCTCCCTCTAGCCCACGGCATACATACAACACCCTTACACAAACCATACAATTTTATTTACCACATATTCAACTATTCTAACATCATATCTAAGGTATTCTAAGGTGTATTGAAGGCTTGGTTTAGTGTTTAAAAGGGTAAATCAAGAAAGGTGCAAGATTAGGGTTTCATTGGAATTTAGGGTTTCTTAGTATTGGAAGCTTGGGTTTTGAATCCAAACTAGGGTTTAGATCTTGTTACTCTTCATCATACTTCATCCTAAGGTCATCTAAAAACCCTACACTCTTTACATTCGTGATTTTATGTGTATATAATGTTTATATAGTAAATCACCATCTAGGGAAACATATTAACATGTAAAATGGATTTTTACTTTTGATCATGGTTTGATATACTTTTTCATATGCTATATTGATGTTAAAAACATATTGGAAAGAAAGCATAAACATTATACAAGTGTGGATTAATTTATAAAAGTATATATATATTAGTTGTTTAAAAGTGTATTTATTGAAGTTATAAATAAATAAATATGAGGACTTGTTATTCTTGGACAAATAATTGACTAGAAGACATAACATATATGAGACTTGTGTTATAAAGTGTTGTAGAGGACTTGTAGCAAATCAACTAAACTAAAAACTTATAAAAACAATTTTTATAAACATTTTTGTCAAATTAACAAAACCTACTGTTTTTATTTCAAAAATAAAGTATTTATTTTATATTTTATTAAAATACTACATGTCATGAGGATCGTAGGCATATAAAGAACTCGAAAATCCAATTTATAACGAAGAAGTTATGCTATTTGCAAGTTTACGATAATTAAAATATATAAAGAGTGATTTTATAAAAGTAATTTTATAAAATAAGTTACTACTGTTCACATCAGAAACATTTTGGAAAATACTTTATTTAGATAGAACTTTTAATTACGAAGACGTGCTCGAAAGAATCACTAAAATCGGAGTTAAAACGAATAAGATATGACTTTTACGAGGTTACGACGATTAATTTTATAAAAATAGTTTTATAAAATATACATGAACAGTAAAAGTACTGTTCATTAGAGGACTCAAAAGTTATAAATTTAGTATTTACTTAATAATGAAATAGGGACAAAAATAACGTAACCAACAGACTTAAAAGAGAAAGATACGCACTATTTTTAAACTTGTGCCTATTTTCCTGACAGAATAAGTGTTGTTATCGTTTTTAATAAAAAATTTGCGCAAACATTTTAGGAATCACTTAAATAATATTTGAACACGTTTCACTTAAACTTAAAAATATAATTTTACAAAGGCGATTAAAACTATTTTAAGAACGAATTATACGAGTACAAATACATGGTTTTATTATTAATCAATATGATTGAAATATTATTTCACAAAACAATTAATGGTAATGTAGCAAATATAGATTATATACAATATTAGTTATTCAAGGTACTTAGTACTCGTATGACCTATAATTAATTAGGTTGCACTCAGATGTTTTCGTGACGCATTTTCATTCTGTGATTTACTTTGTTGATTCATTCACTCAAGGTGAGTTTATAGCCTCACGTTTTACTTGTTTTACATATATTTTACAATTTTTGGGGTGAGAACATTCTGTTAACCAATTATCATTTACTGATTTGGGTTGAAATTCATTATAGCGCATTTGTAATTCGTTTTACAAACTGTCTAGCATGCTCATAACTTATTTTTGGACGGAAATACATTGCTTATTTACACTTGATAATTTTTAAAACAAGGACATTATACTTTACTTTAACACAAATATTACGGATTACTTAAGCGATTGAACTTTAACTACAAGTTGGTAGGCGCGAGTGTTATAAAATAGATCTATTGGGGTGTGACAATCCCCGTTCAGGTGACTAGCTATCACTGGATAAACGAACGTTATACCATGTCAGAGTACGAAACTATACATACATGAGCGTGAACTTTACCCGCGCCTTGAATAAAGTGGCATACACCCAACTGATCCACAGTTTCAATGAACTTATAGTAAATCGTAATCATGTTTTTAAACACACAAGAAATTTTACGTCCTTTGAATAAAGTGGTAATACATACTTTGAACAATGGTGGTCCAACTATACTTAACTTTTTGTGACTATTTTATGTGATACAATAATCATACACATCTTTGGTTTCAAAATTCATACATACATTTTGGTGAACAATTAAGGATTGAAACGGTCATACATACTTTACAAAACTTTGGTTTAACATTTATACTTAAACAAACCTATGAACTCACCAACTTAGATGTTACAAACTTTTAAGCATGTTTTTCTTAGGTGAATTAGATGCTTGGCTTAATTGATGTGCATTGGAGTCTAAACAATACAAGATTACTTTTTAAATGACACACTTAGAGGTCGTTCTCTCATAGCTTGTGCAATGTACTTATAAAGTAACGCTCCCGGTCAACATTCCGGCTCGACCTATTTTTGGGGGTGTTACAGATTGGTATCTAGATCCAATGTTAAAGAGAGACCAGGTCAAAAGATTTTACTTGGACTATAACCGTTTTCAAACATATAGGCATCATACAAAAGTTTTTCACAAGACATACATACACTATTTATTTGTATTAGTTGGTCATTACAAGATGCTTACCTGATTAATATACGGTTTTTATATTACACTTAACGTAATTACTAACTTTCCATGGTAATTAAATATATATATATCTCTACTTAATATATATATATCTTATATATATATATATATATATATATATATATATAATATATATATATATATATATATATATATATATATATATATATATACTTATCTTCTCTTAAATATATTTTACACTTGTTTATATAGGAGTTATCTATATAAATACTAGAACATTTTTCAAGACATTACGAATATCATGATGGTCAAAAAACCCTTACACAACTTTAACATATTATCTCGCAATATTTCACCTTTAGAGCACGAATTTTAGAACTAGACTAATTTTATTACTCCTCTGATTTTGAAGATAATGGCACCAAAGAAAAGAGCTACAAGGACATCACCAGCCACAGCAACCACCACCACACCTGTCACCAATGCTCAGCTTAAGGTACTGATCGACCAAGGCGTTACGGATGCATTAGTAGAACAACATGCAGACAGAAGCAGGAATGGCGATGACATCCATGATACAGTAACTGGTGTAAGAAGACAAGCGCCTCTTGCTCGTGGGTGCACTTACCTAGATTTCATGAAATGCAAACCCCTATATTTTAAGGGTACTGAAGGAGTTGTCGAGTTGACTCAGTGGTTTGAAAGAATGGAAACTGTGTTCCGTATAAGCAACTGCACTATGGAAAACCAAATCAAGTTTGCCACTTGTACTCTTCTTAGAAGTGCTCTAACGTGGTGGAACGCCCATGTTAGGACTTTTGGTCACGATGTTGCATACGCAATGACTTGGACAAACCTGAAAAAGATGATGACCGAAAAGTACTGCCCAAGGGACAAGATTAAGAAGCTTGAGGTTGAGATGTGGAATCTGAAGGTTAAAGGTACCGATGTGGTAGGCTATAACCAACGTTTTCAGGAACTAGCATTGATGTGTGTTAGGATGTTTCCTGAAGAGTCGGATAAGATTGAGAAGTATGTCGGTGGTTTGCCTGACATGATTCATGGAAGTGTGATAGCATTTAAGCCTAAGATAATGCGAAATACAATTGAATTTGCAACTGAACTGATGGACAAAAAGATCAGCACTCTCGCTGAACGCCAAGCTGAGAATAAGAGGAAACTTAATAACAACAACCAAGCTCAACAAAAACCTTCCATTAAATCAAGGTGTGGCTATAGCTTATGCCGCTGAGCCAGGTAAAAGGAAGGAGTATGCTGGAACTCTACCGTTGTGCAACAAGTGCAAGTTTCATCACAATGGGCAGTGCATTATAAAGTGCGTAAACGGCAAGAGAGTTGGTCACTTTACCCGAGACTGTAGGAGTCCTGCTGCTACTAACAATCAGAGAAACCCCACTTGCTATGAATGTGGGAATCAAAGGCATTACAAGAGTGATTGCCCAGAGTTAAAGAACGAAAACCATGGAAACCAAGCTGGAGGTACTAGAGCACGTGGAATGGTGCATGCCTTAGGAGGAGGAGAAACCAATCAAGACCTTAACAACATGGAGGATGATAACAATGCTTAGACTCTATTTCCTTTAGGAATCCTCGTTGTATTTTCTCTTAAAATTCTGTTGTGTTGTACGAATGATTTCTAATTTATCTATCAATTCAATGTGTTGTGAAAATTTCGTCAATTTTACTTAAATTCTCTACTTATTTATATAACCCACTCCACAAATATTATGAAATTATAACATTATTTTGATGAAAATGAGCATCGCATCGTAAACCCTCAAATATACATAGCTTAATCACCTATGTATATTTCAAGAAGGACCATGCCCATGCTGAGAGTAGTCACCTTAAAACTTCTTGTCAAGAAACAATTTTCTATTTATATCAAGTTTTATGTGCGTATTCATAAAATGTATTTATCACGAGGAACCAAACTAACAATCATAATTACTAAGTAAACTCTTACGCCACCTTACTCTATAAAGTCGACATCATTTTATACAAAATCCTATGTCCCAAAAGTAAGACGCATCCCAACTTCACCCTAGATGATCCACAACCAATTTACTCGTCGTTAAGAAACATACCAAATCACCCCATTCAATGTCTATGTAATACCATAGAGCTTAGTTGTTACAACACATCCTTGATTGGAAGGAATTGAACATAAGACAACGTCGTTGGTTGGAGTTGCTCAGTAATTACGATTGCGAGATTCGTTATCACCCGAGGAAAGCGAATGTTGTTGCTGATGCTTTGAGCAGGAAAGAGTAAATTAAACCATTAAGAGTTCGAGCCTTAGTTAAGACTAATAGTTTGGATCTTCCTAAACAAATCTTGAATGCTCAAAAACCAAAGAATCGCAAAAAAAACAAAGATGTAGGAGGTATAATCAGGAAAGATATACCGAAGGAAAAGTTGAAACCCCGCGCGGATGGAACTCTATGCTCAAATGGCAGGAGTTGGTTGCCCTGCTATGGTGACCTAAGGACTCTGATCATGCATGAGTCCCACAAGTTGAAATATTTTGTTCATCCGGGTTTTGACAAGATGTACCAAGACATGAAACTATTATACTGGTGGCCTAACATGAAAACAGACATTGCCACCTATGTCAGCAAGTGTTTGACGTGTCTAAGGGTTAAAGCTGAACACCAAAAATCATCAGGGTTTATGGTGCAGACAGAGAATTCCTAAAATGGAAGTGGGACAATATCACTATGGATTTTGTCACCAAGCTCCCAAGAACATCAAATGGTTATGATACCATTTGAGTAATTATAGACCGTCTTACTAAGTCTGCACATTTCTTACCGATGAGGGAAAATGACTCCATGGACAAATTGGCGAGACTATACTTAAAGGAAGTAGTCACGAGACATGGGATACATGTCTTGATCATTTGTGACCGCGACCCTAGATTCACGTCGAATTTTTGGAGAGCATATCAACAGGCTATGGGTACTCGTTTGGATAGGGGTACGACATACCATCCGCAAACCGATGGGCAAAGTGAAAGAACCATTCAAACTCTTGAAGATATGTTACGCGCTTGCGTAATAGATTTTGGAAATGGTTGGGAAAGACACTTATCGATGATCGAATTTTCATATAACAATAGTTATCATGCTAGCATTTAAGCTGCCTCATTCAAGGCGCTTTACGGTTAGAAGTGTCAATCACCTGTTTGTTGGGCCGAGGTCAAAGACGCTCAGCTCACCGGTCCAGAACTTATCCATGAAACAACCAAGAAGATTGTCTAAATCAAGCAAAGAATTCAAGTCCGCTCATGATCACCAAAAGAGTTACGCCGGTGTGAGGCGTAAGCCTTTAGAATTTTAAGTGGGCGATCGAGTCATGTTGAAGGTATCACCTTGGAAAGGGGTTATCTGTTTTGGCAAACAGGGGAAGTTGAACCCAAGATATATTGGACCTTTCAAGGTGCTGGCTAAAGTGGGAGATGTTGCTTATAAGACTAGAACTTCCACAAGAACTAATCAGAGTTCATAGTACGTTTCACGTATCCAACCTAAAGAAGTATTTATCCGACGAGCCGTTGGCAATTCCATTGGATGAAATACACATTGACAAAAAACTCAACTTTTTCAAAGAACTAGTAGAAATCATGGATCATGAAGTTAAATGATTGAAGCAAAGCCGCATTCTAATTATCAAAGTTCGATGGAACTCTATGAGAGGTCCCGAGTTTACATGGGAACGTGAGGATCAATTTTGGAAGAAATATCCACATCTCTTTACAAAGACCGCACCATCGTCAAGTGCCGCATCTTAAGCCTTGAGGACAAGGCTCATTTAATGGGGGAAGACTGTAACAATCTGTGTTTTTAGGTCATTTTACGACGTCATTTATTTCACTATTTATTTTTAGTCTCGTACGCGTTCGCTTTTAATTTTAATCGTTAAGTTAAATCGCTTAAGCTCAAAATTATCATTCAACGTAAACGGACATCAAACAATTAAAGGTTTACGTCAAGCAAGTTTTAGATAATTATTTGGAGGATAATTATTAACTTTTCACATTTTATTTTTATTGATAAAGTGTTTACGTTTCGCCAAAAAATACATTTAGGCATTCACGAAACCCCCAAAACTTATCTATGCTTCAACAAATACCTATTATTATACCTGATACTCAAAGTTTTATAAAACTTCACCTATTTTTACCATATGACCGAATTTTACATAAAAGAAACCAACCTAGAACATACACTTTACAAGTTATACTTCTACATTAAACCTTTACATCTTGTAACTTCAAGTAATACTACAAAATATCAACATAAGATAACTAAGACTTCTCTAGTCCCCCCTCCCCAATTTTTAGTGCAAATATAGTCCTAAGGGGACATAAAGCACACCATTTACCAACTAGTACCTTGTACAAACCTAGATCATTATAACTTGTGTTCATGACTAGTAACTTGACCAAAGACCTTCCTTAATTCACTCCTCATGTTTCACTTGGTCTTGGTCTTCAATAAGTGAACTTGGACTAGCCTTGTAGTATATATACATGGATACTAGAAGAGATAACACACACAACACATTTCCTTAAGTAAAAACCTCACAAACTCTCTTGGTTTCTCTCCTCCTAGCCACGGCTAAACAACAACACCTATACACATTCCATACAATTTTATTTACCAAGCGTACAAGTATTCTAACATCATATCTAAGGTATTCTAAGGTGTACTGAAGGCTTGGTTTAGTGTTTAAAAGGGTTAATCAAGAAAGGTGCAAGATTAGGGTTTTCTTAAAAGTTAGGGTTTTCTAGTATTGGAAGCTTGGGTTTTGATTCTAAACTATGGTTTAGATCTTGTTTCTCTTCATCATACTTTATCATAAGTTCATTTAAAAACCCTACACTCTTTACATTTGTGATTTTATGTGTATATAATGTTTATATAGTAAATCACCACCTAGGAAACATATTTACATGTAAAATAGATTTTTACTTTTGATCATGGTTTGATACAGTTTTTCATATGCTATATTGATGTTAAAAACATGTTTGAATGGAAGTATATACATTGTACAAGTGTGGATTTATTTATAAAAGTATATATAAATAAATTGTTTAAAAGTTTACTTATTAAGTTTATAAGTAAAAGAAATATGAGGACTTGTTATTCTTGGACAATTGATAGACTAGAGGACTTAACATATATGAGACTTGTGTTATAAAATGTTGTAGAGGACTTATAGCAAGTCAACTAAACTAAAAACTTATAAATTGTTTTTTTATAATTTAGTCAAATGAACAAAACCTACTATTTTTAATTCGAAAATAAAGTATTTATTTTACATATTATTAAAATACTACATATCATGAGGATCGTAGGCATATAAAGAACTCGAAAATCCGATTTATAACGAAGAAGTTATGCTATTGCAAGTTACGATAATTAAATATAAAAAAGTGATTTTATAGAAGTAATTTTATAAAATAAGTTAATGGTCACATTATAAACATTTTGTAAAATACCTTATTTAGATAGAACTTTTAATTACGAAGATGTGCTCGAAGGAATCACTAAAATCGGAATTAAAACGAATATGTTATGATATTTACGAGATTACGACGATTAATTTTATAAAAATAGTTTTATAAAATATACATGAATAGTAAAGTACTGTTCATCAGAGGACTAAAAATATTAAAATGTAATATTTTGATACATCTTCTTAATACGAAACCGTGGACATAAAGAACGTACAAAACAGACTTAAAACTAGAAAGATACGCACTATTTTATACTTGTGCACTATTTCCTGACATGAATAGTGTTGGTTCGTTTTTAATAAAAAAAATTTGCGAAACATTTTAGAATCATTTAAATAATATTTATACACATTTTAAACTTTATAAATATTATTTTACAAAAGCGATTGAACTATTTATACAATTACACGAGTACAAATACATGGTTATTATTTATCAAATGCGATTTAAATATTATTTTACAAATACAATTAGATGGTGATATAGCTATATAGAATTATATATGGTATTAGTTATTCAAAGTACTTAGTACTCATACGACCTATAATTAATTAGGTTTCACTCGGACGTTTTCGTGACGCATTTTCATTCTGTGATTTACTTTGTTGGTTCATTTAATCGAGGTGAATTTATAGCCCCTCTTTCACTTGTTTTACAATTACTTTACAAATATCAGGGGAGAATCCATGCTCGTTATAACTTGTTTACATGTTCATGTACAATCTCTTTTGCATACTCTTATACATACTTGATACATACTTGATTCTGTAACTTGGTTACAATCTCGTTTACATACTCATTACAAACTCGTTACAACTTTGTTATACACTCATTTGCATATCTCACGGTGAGATACAATACTTGTTTTACTTATGGACGCAACAACTATACTTTTCTCTTATGATTACGGATTAGCTTAAGTTGCATGAACTGTAAATTACTCGGAGGGTAAGCGTGAATGTTATAAAATAGATCTATTCGGGATTGACAATCCCTATTCGGGTGATTAGCTATCACTAGACAAACGAACGTTATACCATGTCGGAGCATGACTGGATTGGTGTCTACAGGGCCAACAACTACATACTCATGAACTCTTACTGTGCCGTGAATAAAGTGACATACATATAAGTCTACGTCGTAGTTTCATGAACTTAGGGGTGCAATCATAATCACACATGGTGACTATTGTATTGGATACAATGGTCGTGCATACTTTACAAACGCTTTGTTCCAACTATACTCAACTTTTTGTGACTATCATATAGGATACAATAGTCATACACATCTTGGATTTCAACATTTATGCATACAATTTTGGTAACTATTATAACGATTGAAATGGTCATATACTCTTTATAAATCTTTGATCTAACATTTGTACTTAGAAAAATCTATGAACTCACCAACTTTATGTTGACACTTTTAAGCATGTTTTTCTCAGGTGAATTAGATGCTTGACATACATGATGTGCATTGGAGTCTAGACTATACAAGACTACTTTCATGGATTTCTACAAACAAATCTCGTTGTATTATTTTAGTCTTAGATTATTGATGCAAACTTTGGGACCAACATTATAACAAATTCAGATTTTGGTTAAATCAACGAGATCACTTTTCGAACGACTCATTTAGAGGTCGTTCTCTCATATCTTGTGCAATGTACTTATGAAGTAATACTCCCGGACATATTTCCGCTGCGACCTATTTTGGGGGTGTTACAGATTGGTATCTAGAGCCAAGGTTATAGAGAACCAGGTCAAATGTTTTTACTTGGACTATAACCATTTTCAAACATTGCATCATACAAAAGTTTTACACGGGACATACATACACTATTTGTTTGCATTAGTTGGTCATACTAGATGCTTACATGATTAATATACGTGTTTATATTATAGTACGTATATTACTACTGGTCTTATATAATATACTTATATAAGTTTAATTTTGCTTGTTACAGCAGTCATGTCGCGTTTATGATTTTATGAAATCTGACGTGTATTATATTTTCTTGTGATTTTGAAGAAAATGGCACCAAAGAAAAGAACCACAAGGACATCACCAGCCACAACAACCACCACCACTACCCCTATGACTGATGAGCAACTTAAGACATTATTTTCCAAAAGAGTTTCCGACGTGTTATTAGAACGTGATGCCACCAAAAGAAGAAATGGTGAAGACAACCATGATTCTAGAACGGGTGTAAGGAGACAAGCTCCTCTTGCTCGTGAGTGTACTTACCCAGATTTCATAAAATGCAAACCCCTATATTTTAAGGGTACTGAAGGAGTTGTCGAGTTGACTCAGTGGTTTGAAAGAATGGAAACTGTGTTCCGTATAAGCAACTGCACTGTGGAAAACCAAATCAAGTTTGTCACTTGTACTCTTCTTGGAAGTGCTCTAACATGGTGGAAAGCCCACGTCAGGACTGTTGGTCACGATGTTGCGTATGCAATGACCTGGACAAACCTGAAAAAGATGATGACCGACAAGTACTGCCCAAAGGGTGAGATTAAGAAGCTTGAGGTTGAGATGTGGAACCTGAAGGTTAAGGGTACCGATGTGGTAGGCTACAACCAATGTTTTCAGGAACTGGCATTGATGTGTGCTAGGATGTTTCCTAAAGAGTCGGATAAGATCGAGAAATATGTCGGTAGTTTGACCGACATGATTTACGGAATTGTAATGTCATCTAAGCCTAAGACAATGCAAGATGCAATTGAATTTGCAACTGAACTGATGGTCAAAAATATCAACACTCTTGCTAAACGTCAAGTTGAGAATAAGAGGAAACTCAATAACAACAACTAAGCTCAACAACAACCTCCCAAGAAGCAAGGTGTGGCTATAGCTTATACCGCTGGTTCTGGCAAAAGGAAGGAGTATCCTAGAACTCTACGGTTGTGCAACAAGTGAAAGTTTCATCACAATGGTCAGTGCACTGTAAAGTGCGCAAACTGCAAGAGAGTTGGCCACTTGACCCGAGACTGTAAGAGTCCTGCTGCTACTAACAATCAGATAAATCTCACTTGCTATGAATGTGGGAATCAAGGGCATTACATGAGTGATTGCCCGGAGTTAAAGAACCAAAACCATGGAAACCAAGCTGGAGGTACTGGAGCACAGGGAATGGTGCATGCCTTAGGAGGAGGAGAAACCAATCAAGACCTTAATGACATGGAGGATGACATCAATGCTTAGAATATATTCCTTTAAGAATTCTCGTTCTATTTTCTCTAAAATTCTCGTTGTGTTGTACGAAGGATTTCAAATTATCTATCAAATCAATGTGTTATGAAAATTTCATCAAAATTACTTTAATTCTCTACTTATTTATATAAGCCACTCCCATAAATATTATGAAATTATAAAATTATTTTAATGAAAATGAGCATTGCATCGTTAACCCTCAAATATACATAGCTTGATCACCTATGTATAATTCAAGAAGGACCACGCCCATGCTGAGAGTAGTCACCTTAAAACTTCTTGTCATGAAACAATTTTCTATTTATATCAATTATTATGTGTGCATTAATAAAATATATTTATCACGAGGAATCAAACTAATAATCGTAAAAAAAATTAAGTAAACTCTTACACCACCTTACTATATAAAGGCGACAATTTTTTTTTAACCGACACGTTAAGCTGAAGGGAACGAATAAGCCCACTAGAAGCCGAGCCTTGGTCGCAACAATAAATATTAAACCAACGTCACTAATCTTGAACGCTCAAGTTAAATCAATTTAGAAGGGGAATGAAAACGAGTTACTAAGCATGGTAACAAAATATACGAAAGACATAAATAAAAATTACAAATAGATTTGTTGCCACAACATCCATTAATTATCTTAGAAATAAGATTACATAAGAACGTAAAGAAAATACAAGTTTTATTACAACCCTCCCCTAGCAATAATATCTATTTCTTCCAAAGTAGATCCACACCGATAGCTAGGACGATGATCGGCGCGAGAATCGCGAGAATAAATGCCAGATACTAAAAATCTTCTTTGTATGAGATGTAGGCAAGATAAATGCCGAGTGCTATCGCGCTCGCCATCGCCAAGAGTGTAATGATATGCAACATTTTTGAGGATTGGATAAGAGAAAATTTAAGTGAAAGATTTAGTGTTGTATGAAGAAATGGAGGATAAAATTTTGGTATTTAAAAGGAGGGGGTGACCGTTGGTCACTGTTCAGTGACCGTTGGAGTCACTGTTCATAACCGTTAGGGTCACTGTTCACTTATAAAAAAAACATTTACCCACACCTCTTCATTAATACCAATCCGGAAGGCAACTCAAACTGAATTTCGGGATAAAATTCTTTTAACAGAAGGAGACTGTAACAATCCATATTTTTAGGTCATTTTTACGACGTCATTTATTTCACTATTTATTTTTAGTCTCGTGCGCGTTTTCTTTTAATTTTAATCATTAAGTTAAATCGCGTAAACTAAAAAATATCATTCATCGTAAACGGACATCAAACAATTAAAGGTTTACGTCAAGCAAGTGTTAAATAATTATTTAGAGGATAATTATTAACTTTGCACATTTTTATTTTTATCGGTTACGTAAAGTGTTTACGTTTCGCGATAAAATACATTTAGGCATTCACGGAATCACCAAAACTTATTTACGCTTCAACAAATACCCATTTTTATACCCAATACTCAAAGTTTTATAAAAAATTTACCCATATTTATCATGTTAGCCGAATTTCTACTTATAAGAAACCAACTAAAAACAAATGCTACAAGTATACACTTCTACACTTAAAACAACACCTTATAACTGCAAGACTTACTAGAATTTCAACATAAGATATCAAAGATTTTCCTAGTCCTTTCCCTCCCCTAATTTTTGCGTATATTGCTCACCTAGGGAACAATGAGCACACAATGAAACCAACTAAGACTTTGTATAACCTAAGGTTCATGAAACCTAGCCATGACTAGTGTTTTTGACCAATTATCTCCTTGTTTCACTCATCTTGTCTAGCCCCCTTTTTCTCATGGTCTTGGTCTTCAAATAATATCTTGGACTCACTTCTTGTAGTATTTAAAGGCAAGACTAGTTAGATATCATACACATACACATTTTTTTAACCAAAAACTTCACACAATTCTCTCCCTCTCTCTCTAGCCCACGGCTCAAAACAACCATAACAAAACATCCATACAAATTTTATTAGCAAGTATTCAAGTGTTCTAACATCATACCTAAGACATTCTAAGGTGTATTGAATGTTTGGTTTAGCATTTACAAGGGTTTAATCAAGAAAGTCAAGATTAGGGTTTTTTTGGAAAGATTTGGGTTTTCTAGTCTTGGAAGCTTGGGTTTTGATTCTAAACTAGGGTTTAGATCTTGTTACACTTTATCATGATTCATCATAAGATCATCTAAAAACCTTACACTCTTTACATTTGTGATTTTATGTGTATATGATGTTTATATAGTTAATCACCATCTAGGGAAACATATTAACATGTAAAATGGATATTTACTTTTGATTATGGTTTGATATACTTTTTCATATGCTATAATGATGTTAAAAACATGTTGGAATGCAAGTATATACATTGTACAAGTGTGGATTTATTTATAAAAGTATATATAAATAAATTGTTTAAAAGTATACTTATTAAGTTTATAAGTAAAAGAAATATGAGGACTTGTTATTCTTGGACAAATGATGGACTAGAGGACTTAACATATATGAGACTTGTGTTATAAAGTGTTGTAGAGGACTTGTAGCAAATCAACTAAACTAAAAACTTATAAAAACAATTTTTATAAGCATTTTAGTCAAATGAACAAAACCTACTGTTTTTAATTCGAAAATAAAGTATTTATTTTATATTTTATTAAAATACTACATGTCATGAGGATCGTAGGTATATAAAGAATTCGAAAATCCGATTTATAACGAAGAAGTTATGCTATTTGCAAGTTTACGATAATTAAATATATAAAAAGTGATTTTATAAAATAAGTTACTGTTCACATCAGAAACATTTTGTAAAATACTTTATTTAGATAGAACTTTTAATTACGAAGATGTGCTCGAAAGAATCACTAAAAACAGAATTAAAATGAATAAGTTATGATATTTACGAGATTACGATAATTAAATTTATAAAAATAATTTTATAAACAATCATGAACAGTACAAGTTACTGTTCATCAAATGACTAAAAATATTAAAATGTAATATTTTGATACATCTTAATACGAAACCGTGGACATAAAGAACGAACAAAACAGACTTAAAACGAGAAAGATACGCACTATTTTATACTTGTGCACTATTTCCTGACATGAATAGTGTTGGTTCGTTTTTAATAAAAAAATTTGTGAAACATTTTAGAATCACTTAAATAATATTTATACACGTTTTAAACTTTATAAATATTATTTTACAAAGGCGATTGAACTATTTATACGATTACTCGAGTACAAATACATGGTTATTATTTATCAAATGCGATATAAATATTATTTCACAAATACAATTAGATGGTGATATAGCTTTATAGAATTATATATGGTATTAGTTATTCAAAGTACTTAGTACTCATACGACCTATAATTAATTAGGTTGCACTCGGACGTTTTCGTGACGCATTTTCATTATGTGATTTACTTTGTTGATTCATTCACTCGAGGTGAGTTTATAGCCCCTCATTCACTTGTTTTACAATTACTTTACAAATATCGGGGGAGAATTCATGCTCGTTATAACTTGTTTACATGTCCATGTACAATCTCTTTTGCATACTCTTATACATACTTGATACATACTTGATTTCGTAACTTGGTTACAAACTCGTTTACATACTCATTACAAAGTCGTTACAACTTTGTTATACACTCATTTGCATATCTCACGGTGAGATACAATACTTGTTTTTACTTATGGACGCAACAACTATACTTTTCTCTTATGATTACGGATTAGCTTAAGTTGCATGAACTATAAATTACTCGGAGGGTAAGCGCGAATGTTATAAAATAGATCTATTCGGGATTGACAATCCCCGTTCGGGTGATTAGCTATCACTGGACAAACGAACGTTATACCATGTCGGAGCATGACTGGATTGGTGTCTACAGGGCCAACAACTACATACTCATGAACTCTTACTGTGCCTTGAATAAAGTGGCATACATATAAGTCTACGTCGCAGTTTCATGAACTTAGGGGTGCAATCGTAATCACACATGCTGACTATTGTATTAGATACAATGGTCGTGCATACTTTACAAACACTTTGTTCTAACTATACTCAACTTTTTGTGACTATCGTATGGGATACAATAGTAAAACACATCTTTGATTTCAACATTTATGCATACAATTTTGGTAACTATTATAACGATTGTAATGGTCATATACTCTTTACAAATCTTTGATCCAACATTTGTACTTACAGAAATCTATGAACTCACCAACTTTATGTTGATACTTTTAAGCATGTTTTTCTCAGGTGAATTCGATGCTTGACATACATGATGTGCATTGGAGTCTAGACTATACAAGACTACATTCATGGATTTCTACTAACAAATCTCGTTGTATTATTTCAGTCTTACATTATTGATGCAAACTTTGGGACCAACATTATAACAAATTCAGATTTTGGTTAAATCAACGAGATCACTTTTACGACTCATTTAGAGGTCATTCTCTCATATCTTGTGCAATGTACTTATGAAGTAATACTCCCGGACATATTTCCGATGCGACCTATTTTGGGATGGCTACACACTGTCTTGTAAAAGTCAAACGGTTAAGTACGAATACACATCTTATTTGGATAACTAGAGAACATGTATTCTATAGCTACCAAAATGACACATCTTGAAGCGTCAAGACATTATATGAGTTTTAATGATTACTAATGGAAATCTCAATAAATCGCGAAAGAGAAAAAGAATTTACTATCATGTTTTCTAGTAGTTTTCCTTAACTTAATAAATTTCCTAAGATACTACACACTCTTAAGGTAATGTTGAAGAGGAATTGCATGCAAAACTTTCAAGTTAAAGAATGACATTGATGGCTAGTCCATCATCTATATAGAAGAACTTGATGCACTTCTTTAAATATCTAAGTACATGTTTACCAGTCCATGTGGCCCACATTAGTGATAATGTGCAGATATTCAAAGAGTAGAAAAATAAATAAAATTGCTACTTGCACTTCATTGGTATAGACACACATTTAATGTTGTCTTATCCAGTGGGAGCAATGCATATTAGCACTGATATAGACGCATATGTAACATTGTCTAAATTAAGTGGGAGCTATGGGCTTATCACCTTGAACTGACCCATTTTATTTCTAGATCATCTTGAAATAATACATTACTTTCCACATATGAAGCATCATAGTTTTATCAGAATCATTGCATATTATTCTATTAGATAACTTGTCGCTTTTCTGATGTCGCTGCTTGAAATGTTATCTATACAATATGTATGCATGATTGCTTATTAAACAATAAAGTTCTATATATACTTGTAATGCAAATATGATTTGAGTTTGACTTAAATCATATCATATCTGTGACATTTTCATATTATTCATACAAACAAATAAAAGCATGGTGGGCTCATAACCCACAGGTCTCAGGATCGTAACCTGACTTATAATATGCTCATTTGTTTGTATACATGCTTGATGTTGTGTTGTGCATAAGTGAGAGAAATCTTAATTGTGTGCAAGGTACAACACATAACAATATGACTAATGGTTTTTCTCAACCGCATGGTAAGAGAGCTAATATTCTACTAGAACTTATACACCTGATGTATGTCGCCCTACTTAGAACCAGTGTCATGAAATATTGAATAACTACTTTATCATATTTACTAAATGGCTTAGCCAATATGATTGTGTCTTCATGTAAAGACATCAATAAGAATTATGTAATTAACTTGAAAATACTGTTGAAGCCAATAGTCGGCGTTCAATAATACTTTATTTTAATATGTTTATTTCTTCTTGTAAAGAAATAAACATAAAGTCCTTGAACTGTTTAAAGACTTATAAAGTAAGCAATTGACTTGCCATGTATCCTTGTCACGACATTTACATGAAGTCATTAAACTATTCAAAGACTTATAACGTAATTTAGAGATTAACATGTTATGTATTCTTGTTAAGACATGCACATAAAGTCCTTGAACTGCTCAAATACTTCTACGTTATAGCATGCTATTGGCTTGAAATTATTATTAATGCCATTCTGTTTGACCAAATTGGAAAGTATGTGAGCCAAAGAGTATTAGGTTATCTAAGGAATTATGATATTGTCTTACAATCCCATTACTCATAGAATACCACATCTTTATGGTATGTCTGATGTGTAAAACTAAACTCTGTTGATATTGTTTAATTTTTGATAACTTTAACTACCATACCTCCAATCTTATCTAGGTTAACAAAAATTGAGTAAGCCATGTATTTACTCAATATGGATCCAACCTAGAAGGTAACTAAAACACCATCAGGTTATCGAATGGGAAGACTCCCATTAAGTCTTAACTGAAGTTCTGTATTTGTTGAGACCAGGTTAAGTGTGTTATTAGCAAACTTGAGTCAAGAACTGTCAGCATATATTATACATCCCGAACGAGAACAATTTTATTTTGCTCGACTTGCTGCGTATTTGGAGAAAGTCTCCTCTTACAAGAAGCAAGTGGGAGCATCTGTTTTTAGAGAAAGTCTTTTCTTACACAACATTCTCAATGCACTAGTAAACGAAATAATGAATGTTAAGATGTAGTCCATGAAAGAAAATCATTTTTGAAATTAGATTGATCTTTCACCAATCAGTAAGACTAAGAGGTTAAATTAGTTCTTCTAGGAGAAGACTAATATGGACAAAAATGTACACACATTTAAACGCACACCTTGTGGTAAGGGTTTTACTTATACTCAAGCGATTGACTATGATTGAAGCTTCTTTTTCCTATGAGTGTTAAATGAATAAAGATATTAATTCCCGTACTTGATTTCATGAATATGAAATATGGAAATTGGATGTCAAAACTCCTTCTTGAATGATTACCTTTGCAAGGACGTTGTGTAATCATAAGGGTTCATGAATCCAAATAATCTTTAGAAACTGTGCAAGCTGTATATATCCAAGTGTGGATTATGCATCTAGGAGCTGGAATCTTAAGTTTAAATTAATAATTTGATTTTGATTTAAACAAAGATAACTCATGAGTACACCTTAAAGCTAGTCGGAGCATTGTGTTTTGTCTTTCTTAAATCTCATATGTTTTTCAACATACTGAAAATATCATTTCATCTAAGCTAGATTTGAATCCTTAATTTGGAATAATATTTCTATCAAGAGATATAAGAAATAAAATATACAACCTTTGAGCATATGTTTATTAGGATATACATACGCGATTGATAAGTCTAACACAATATGACACATCATTGAGCAAGACTCAAAGTTCTATCTCACCTGATGAGATTGAACACATGCATGAAAACATTTAGTTTAGCTAAAGGTTTCATTATGATATGTATTAGACTAATTGTAAACTACATAAATGCAAGATTAATCGACAACCATAGTAACTAAGTGAAAGTCATTAGACTACTATTGAAAGAACATTCTAAAAGGCTTGCAAAGGACTAAAGACATGTTCATCATTTACGGATTTTTGATAAGGAGATTAGTGTTGAGCTTATACACTAATGCTTATTTTGATTGAGATGATGCTCAATCCTAGTCATAGCAGGATTTCATCACAAATGATAATACTGCTGACTAGACGTGCTTAATTAAAAGCATTGTTGCACTATTAATTAAAGAATAAGAATACTTCACAGTTTAAGAAGCTGTTAAGAAGATTGTCTTAAATAGGTTGTTTTGCTTGCTTCAAACAACCTATGTAATGTATTGTGGCGATGCTAGTATTATTATATTACCACTTGAACACTGATATTCACCTTTTTAGGGGTAATTATATATCAAATAGTATATTAAAATATCAAATATATAACCCCCGTGAGTCAACCTAGTCAACCTTTTAGGGAAAAGGTCAACAAACTCACGGGTATGATATAAATGATTCTGGGCAAGTGATACCCGGGTCGTTCTCCCAACGAGGTGTGAAATTGACGGTTTCGTCCGAGGTTCGATTTTTGGATGCTTGAATACCAGAAGGATTTGATTTGGGTTTCTAAATTCTATGGGAAATTATAGAAATTTAAAATAGGAATCTTAAATACTACGGAATACAAGCAAAGGCAATCTAAAACTGATAAGCAATTACAGCTAAAACCTAAAAACGAAGAAAACACGATAAATGGACAAATCCCTTCATAAAAAAAATATACTTCATCACAAGTTTAACCCTACGAAAGCAAATTAATTTTATAACAAATCCTAAACGATAAAAGAAAATTTTTAAAAAAAAAGAATTATATTTTTTTTTACTTTTTTTTTATTATAAGAAATTAAAAACAGTTTTTATCTAAAATTAATATTAACAATAGAAAAGAATTTAGAAAATTATGAAAAAAAATATGAAAAGTCCTTTGAACAGTGCTGAATCTAAAAAAATAGTAAAATGAGAAATTAAGCCTGAAACAAATAGCAGTAAAAAGCAATACGCTTAAAAGCTTAATTGGAAAGTGAGTATAATAACTAAATTGTGCAAAGATAAATCAAATGGCCCTACTGGTGCTAGTGGTTGAGGTGTGTGTGTTAAATGCGTGGGCTAGCTAAAGGGGAGGTCACAGGTTCGACCCTTGTGACCTCTCTTTTTAGAAAACATTTTTTTCTTTTTTTTAATAAAAAGACTTATAAAATAAGCAAAAACAAAAAACTTTTAAAAAGCTACTTTTTTCAAATCTTCAAAATAAGCTAAAATTAAGGAAAGAAAAAGTTGACAGTTTGCACTTTTTAACACTAAGTAAAGAAAAAGTTTTTCAATGGCTTATTTTATGACTAATAGGCATAATGTAAAGGCAAATAAGCAAAAACAGCTCAACACCTATACCTAATAAGCAATAAGGAACAAAAATAAGCAACTAAATTAAGCTGGAAAGCTTTAAAAAACAAAAAGGCTTTTTGGCCAAAACTGGTTAAAAACAGCCTACAAGGGCAACTTTAAGCTAAATTTTAAAGGCCATAAGCTATCCTTATGGCTTAAAAAGCTAAAAGCAGATAAACATGATACTATAAGCTACAATAATCAACAATGAAAAAAGAATTTGAAAAACATATAGTGTAACACCCCGAAATTGGGTCGCAGCGGAATATGAGTATCCGGGAGCGTTACATTATAGATCAATAACACAAGATATGAGAACGAC
>BQNB010119725.1:2115-20763 GCA_026074375.1 Tanacetum coccineum
CCTCTTGATTAGACTAATTTGCCCTTGCCATTGTGTTTAGGAGCTCATGAATTGACTAACTAACCCTTTGATTTTGATTTGCCCCTTGGTTTTAACTGCTTGGTGAAACGGGGGAGACAGGTGAATAGTAAAAGGATTTGGCGCCCAAATTTGATAGTTAAATTGGTTATAGGTTTGGGGTTTTACACAATTGGTCCTTCTCTTTCTTTCTTCTCTTTCTAGCTATAAAATAGTTTGGGAATTTGCAATTTTGGCCCTTGTGTTTTATAATAAAAGGAAATGGGCTTTGTTGACTTTTATTGACCAATGGTTGGTTTTTCTTTGACTGGATTTGACTGAGGCTTGACTTTTCTGGCTTCGGCTTTGATTCTTTGGCGTCTTTTTGTACTCTTCTGATTCTCGTGTCTGTGCTTGCTCGTTTTTGACTATTTTCTTATGATTTTTGACTTATCCGTACCTGCACATACAAAACACAAATACAAGCATATTTTTGCCATTTTTGGTCTGTTTTGGGTTTAATTGGGTTATTTTAAGTATAAACGGATATGTGTATTCTACACTTATCAGTCAACAACTCAAAGCAAAGTCAAACTCCCACCCCTTACCACTGTCTCCTCCGTTTTACCTCGAGTTCAAAACCAAAGGGCAAATGAAAATTGACTACGTGGCTATGTAATTCAAGTGATAAAGGACACCTTGGCAGAGTTATACATCACCAATCGCTCCCATTGGTGGAAACCCAAAAGGGAATGACACGCGGGCAAAGGAGAAAACACACCTATCAAGAGGGATTTACACTAAAACGTATGGAAAAGAAGCACAAAGGCCTCTAACACACGGATTGCCACGTTAGCAATCCGCGTGATCAAAATCTAATCCAACGATGGAGAGAGAGCATCCAATGATTGAAAGGAATGTATGGTCGAGATTGAGAGGAGGATATAACTGAATCGGGACCTAGAAGCTTCTCTCAGGCAGTATAAATACAAGCAATCACTCACAAGAAAGATATCGAAGAGTAGCTTATAACGTAGCTTATTTAAATTAGCTTTTGTAATTTTCATTTAAAATATTTTAGCTTGATGTTTATTTAAATGTAATTTCCTTTTCAGAATTGTACTCAACCTTTTTATTAATAGAATTCGTATTTGCTTTTCTCAAATTCCCTTAAAACTTTGTTTAATAAGCTCTTAATGTTTCAAAAGCTCCTAATAAGCTCATACAAGCTCTTTGAGTCTCTAAGCTCAAATTAAGCTTAATTCAGTCATCTAATTTACTTAAATCCTTAAAATCAGTTAATTACCCTTGCTTAATGGAATTTGGACATTTGATGATAAGCTTACAATGGAAGAGCTTATGGGACCTCACTAGCTTATCCATGTGATAAGCTAGAGTTGTTGAAAGCTCTTTTGAGCACTAATTGCCTTTTTTAGCTAAGGCTTTTGTAAGTTCCCTTTAATTTTCAAGTATCTTAGTTTAATAAGTTGCATTTGCTTATTTTCTGCTTAACTCTAGCTTATTTGTGCTTATTACTGTTTCATTAAGCTTATTGATAATGTTTGATCATCTGTTTTTAGCTTTTATAGTTTAGATCTTAGTTTTTATATTTTGTCTTAAAAATCATTAAAAATCCAAAAATATTATCCATAGTTCTTAGTTCTTTGTTCTCCAGGCTTAATTGCTTGTTATATTAAGCTCATTATAGGTCTCTTATAATTGTTTATATGATCTGATCTTTAAAATAGTTCACTAGATTTAATTTTTCAGTTTAAATAGATTCTAAAGATTTTTAAAGGAGTGTTTGGGATTTACTCAGTTTGACCTCAAAAAAGACAAAGGAAATTGATGTAAACTTATTGAAATTAGATAAATAAACATATAAAATCAATTGTGAAGTGAAATCATGATTTAACTATTAAATTTGAGAAGCTTTAGTTAAAACTATTTTAATTTGCACCAGGGAGTTTGATTTTTTTTAAGTTAGTAAGAATATTTGAATCCTAGCCTTCCTATCTTGATTTTAATTGATTGGTGTTTGTACTCACCTATTTGGTGTGTACAAAGCAGGATTGACCCTAAGACACATGCATTAGGTTAACACCATTTACCACTGCATCAAATTTAGGAAAGACAACTTAAGACAATTTCTAGCTTCAATATTTCAGTAGGTTTAAAATACATTTAGTTTTTGATTTTTCAGATATAATATGCATTTTAGGATCATATTCATTAGATTAGATTTAGTTTTCAAAATTTAGCCTAATTTGTCATCTGTTTTAAGCTTTTAAATAAGCATTTTGTCTTTTCATTTTTCAAAACCAAACTCAGCATAAGCTGAGTAAACTGTCTGTTTAGTTAAGCTTTTTCAATAAGCTATAGTTTTCCAAAGTCTTTGCAAAAAGTTTTTTTAAGAAGTCTTTAAGCTAGTTTTTTAGAAAAACCAAGTTTCACTTCTTAAAAAGCTTATTTGCTAGCTTAAATAGAAGCTCAAAAGTCTGCTTAGGGACTGTTTGGTTTGTAGTTTTTATAACATTTGGATTTTCAATGCTTAATTTGTTTTCTATTGCTTATTTCTTTCTAAACCTGCTTATCAGGTTATCTTAGGTTAGTAGTAGCTTAGTTAGTCCTTGCCTTAGCTTATTGTGGTCTTTTAGCTTATTTGGTTTAAGAAAAAATACAAAAAAATATGAGTTAAGAGTTTCTGTCAGGTTTTAAGCTGTAAAACAGCTTATTTAGGGCTTTTCATAAAAAAATTCTTTTATTAAAAGTGCTTATTTTAACTCTTTTCTATATTGCTTTATAAGTTTTTAAAAATAAAAATAAAAAGGGGAAGGTGGAAATCGGGGGTGAGCAAGACTCAAACCCCCGACCTCAACACCCTCAACTCCTTTTATAACACACACCACACACTCACTACCATTGCGCCCTGGGGTCTTTTTCGTTATACATCTACACTATTTAACTTTATATACATTTTTTTTTTTTTTTGTTTTCCCTCATAAGCTTTATAAGTTCTTTTAGCTTATTACACAGCTTATTCGATAAGCTGTGTAATCAAGCTTTTTTTTCATAGGTTCTAATTAGTAGAAGCTATTTTATGTATTTTTTCTAAAAATTTTATAGATAGTTTAGTAATTTTTAAACATTTATTTTATTAAAAACTTTGAAAAAATCATAAAAATAGAAAATAATCAAAAAAAATATAAATCTTTTAGAAAATTTTTCTTTTAGATAAAGTTTATAGGAAAATTAGTTTTTAGCTTCGTAGGGGTTTAATTTGCAAAATTTCGATTTTTAAAGAAACGGGAATCGATACCGTTCTCATTTTTCGTGTTTTAAAAGCTTCATTTCAAATCTGTTTTTGTTCTAGTTTTTTCTTAGTGGGTGGAAGGGGCTTAAACTTACTTTTTAGTCAATTAGAGTCCATTAAAAAGAAAAATTCATTTTCGGTTTTAATTTTGAAAATTAGGTATTTGTTAATTGCTATTTAGGGTTCCCGTTTTGCGTTTTTAGTTAAAGTTTAATTTCCCGTTATTTGTTTTTGTGCTTAATTGTTATAATTTGCTTATTTTTAATTAGTAGAAGTAGATAATCAAACCAATCTTTGTTTCTAATTCAAATCATTTGTCGGAACACAAACGTGGTCTTTGGCCTTGATTTGTCTTGACTACTTGAGTATCTCTAAAATCTTTATCCTTGAATTCTTTATTGCCGGCCATTGCGATCTTGTGTCTCCACCCTCCATAGCCAAGATCTTGAAAGCTTGCTAACAATCTCCCTCAACATTTTCCTTAACATGATTACTTGTACCTACAAAAATTGTTTCTTATGAGGAAGTGCTTGTTCAACAGAGATTGCGGAAGTACCTTGATAGATGAGCTTCATCATTTTAATCTTTGTGGATTTGAGCATCAAGGTCTTGAATATTGACTCGTCATGGACTAAAGCTAGCTGACCGTCAGGAAAACTGGCAAGAATAGTTAAATAGAAGTAAAAACATATATGGACGAAAAGTGTTTTTTGTCACTTCGACCGAATACGTTGCAATAACCAGGATTCCCAGTTATATCAGTAAAGTACTGCTGCTGTGATCAGGTAGAATTCTAAAGAATCTCTTGACAGGGTTTCGCACTACACTGCCGTTCTCGTTACCGAGCGTCTCAAAGCAGACAACACGTAAGAGTGAAATCAGATATTACTATCTTCTATTGAGTCGTCAAATCATAGTACCTGGAACAAGTTTGATTCCAATGTAGAATCGCACACCATCGTATCTTTTATTTGAACACAGAGGTTTTGATTCATATAGAATCTCGCAAGTCCACCTACCAAGAGCTTGTTTGCTGTAGGCTCCAGAAGAGATTTTCCATCTTCACTAAGAATACAAAGAGTATCACTCTAAATGTTTTGGCAATTATCACAAGGATAATGCGAAGACTTAATGATACCAAATGATGTACACATTTTGTATATTGGAATTGTGTCCTAGTAAGATTTTTGATGGATCTCGTTGGCTCTAGAATCTATAAGTGCACAAGGAAATAAAAAGAATTTGTTATGGGTAAACGGAGGCTGGAGCGAACTTCCACCTTTACATAACAACTATCTCGGAATGAAAGCCGATAGAAACGTGTTGATCTCCGTGAGAAATGAACAGAAATCTTTTAAGAGATGCTGAGTGCTTAAGAGGTTGTGCCATTGCAATCACAGGTCCCATGATGACTTGTCTTCAAATATTAAGAATCATCTTTGTGATTACCGATAGATTATGCATTACCCAGTTTCTGCTAAGTTGTATTGTTGGGCTTCTTCTTTTCACCCTTTATCCTTACAATTCCTTTTCATTCTTCAACCCCTTCAGTGCAAACTGAGACTTCATGACTAGTACCTTGTTGGGTTTATTCCAGCACTAGCTCCATCTCAGTCGGTACTATTCCCTTATTCTCACTTTACTCCTTTTTTCAATCATACCTAGGACTTCTACTTTATCTAATGGAGTGTTCCTGGGTAGATCCCATTCGGTTCTGCGATCATGGAACGAATATACCAACCTTAAATAAACCCGCCCTTATAACCCCTGAGAAATAACAGTTGGTCGGTCTTTGAGATATTGCCATGAAGATCCATAAAACCATTTGATGAAAAATCAATCAACGTGTCTAAGAAATCATTTGAGACACATTGAGTGTTTCCAGAGTTACCAAAAAGCTCCCCCTACACATATGCACCATATTATGAAAGAGTTTTGCACATGCGAGGTTTGGGAACGCACTTATAGATTGAAGATCGTATCCATTATTAATCCGTATTGATCACATTTTTTAATCACTAAAATATTCTCCCCCTCAAAAATTTCATATGTGTTTACAAATTTATTGACAATTAGTGAATTTAAAAACAAGTTTAATGTCCGTAATTTCACATGATCTAACAAAGTCTGGGGAGAACAGGAGTGCATGCAGAATGAATCATATTATTATACTCCCCCTCAATTATAGAATAGATTGAAAACTTGGAGTGGGAGTTTGTTGAGCACACAATTTTGAAAGAATTTGAAATTTTCTTTTTGAGAATATCTTGAAAAATTGGTGCTCAACAGGAAAATTTGTGAGATATATCTTATTTACATCTATTTTCCTCTAGAACTTCTCTTGAGCATTCAAACTGTGAATGTTTGATATGACTTTGCTCAAGACGTAGTAAGATATAGAAGCTTCCCGTTTTTAGGAATAAATGTCATAAATGAATATTTTTCCTTTCTTGAGACCGAGTCCAAAGCTGAACATTTACTTAGAAAATCGTAGAGAAAAAATTAAAGGACATGTTTTGAAGCATTTAAAAAACTCTCGCTCGAACTTCATTTATGCACAAATTTGTTAATATGTAATCAACATTTCTAGGTGCGCCTAAAATGTTATCGATTGACGAGAGACAATAGTCGGAGAAAGATTATATTTGTATTTTTGAAATTTTTTAATTTTGTATTTTGCTTTATATTAGGTTTTATAGTTTTTGTATGTTCTTTTTCTGTTCTTGGTTTTAACATTTTTGTATTTTTGTTTTTCTTAAAAATATATACAAAGAAGACAGTAGATTTGCAAGACGTTCAGTTATTTAGGAGAATACACTGCGCATACCAAGGCGACGAACCAAATAGTTGAATCGATCCACTGAAGAGCTTTGGTGAAGAGTCGGCCCAGTTGTAATCCGGTCTTGACAAAATACAGTTCAATCGTACCATTTCCCAACGTGTTCCCTTAGAAATGGTAGCGGACAGCGATGTGTTTTGTTTCATGAGAGTTGACCGGGTTGCAGATATGGCTATGCTGATTTCGAATCACTAGTAAGGATTGGAATCTTGTTGAGAGTGAAAGCCATAGTCCGTTAACTGTGTCCGCATACCAAAGGACTTGGGCACAGGCAAACGGATAGAGAACACATATACTCTTCCGCGTTAGACAGCGCAGTACAGTCTAGTTTCTTTAGGACTAGCTAACCAACTTTTCACCGCCTAAGAATGAGCTCAACCACCGGAAGTACCTTGAAGGGTGTCTTTACATCCCGCAAGTCAGCACTGAAAAACCGGTTAGTTTCAATACCAGAATCCTTCGAATACAAAGACCCGTATTAACGTTCCCCCGGTAGATAACGTAAGATCTCTTTAACCTCCTTGAGTGCTTCGCGGTTGGCTAGCCTGTATCGAGCACCATAAACAAGTAGCATGAAGCAAGGTCCGTCTACTAGAGTAAGATACAGTAGGGCACCAATCATGCTTACGATTATTTGTTGCATCTACTGTGAGACCCATTTTGATCAAAGTCACGCCTGTCTTTGATCTCCATTGAGTACCAACGGAGCGACAAATTCCATCCATATTTTTTAAGGATTTTCTAAACACGTAGTTGGACTGGTTTATAAAGATGGCCCAACGGGGCGATTGGTTAACTTGTAAACCCTAGGAAAAACTCATTTCCCCCATCATCGACATTTCGAAGCGGCTTTCATGAGGTCAGAAAATAGTTGGGGTATACCTAGGGTGTGTAGAACCAAAGATAATATCATCAACGTAGACTTGTACCACTAGGATGTCATCGTCGAAGCGTCTTATAAACAACGTTGGATCAATTGTGCCTTTGAGGAAGTGATTCTGTAGGAGAAATGTTGACAATTCATCGTACCATGCCCTTGGTGCTTGCTTTAACCCATATAGTGCCTTCTTTAACTTGTAGACTTGGCTTGGATGATCAACATCGATGAAACCTTCAGGTTGACACACGTACACGTCTTCTTTTAGCGTACCATGCAAGAAAGCAGTTTTCACGTCTATTTGAAACACAATGAACGATTTAATTCGAGAAATTCACTTTTAGCGTACCATCCAAAAATTGTTCCGTCCAAATCAATACATATAATATATATATATATATAATATATAATATAAGTAATAATAAGGATAGAAATAATTATAGTATAGTATAGTATTACCGCCGGGTTCAAGAAATTCACTTTTAACCAAAAGAAATATCTCAAAAACCTACGGGTCGTTTCCTCGACGAGAGGTTGAATGAAATCTACGTTCTAGTTTTAATTCGAGCTTGAATAGCATAAAAGTTTTTGGATTGGTTTTCTAAATCTACTAAAAAAGAAAGCATATAAAAGGGAAACTAAACTTTTGGTTTTAAACTATTTTTTTAACTAAAAATTAAACTAGTATTTAAAACTACAAGATTATACTAAAAATGATCTAAAAATATAAATGACTAAAATGCTTGCTAAGTGACGTGAAATGTTCATTAAGTGCGGGCTTAGGTTTAAAATAACAAGTAAAACGAAATGCTTAAAAATTAAGAAATTAAATTGCACTAAAATTAAATGACGGAATGTAAATTGAAAAGACAATACTTATGACTAAATATTTTTTAAATCTTTTTAAACCCGCACCTAAATTCCAATCTTAATCACTTAAAACAAGCACTACAAATCTACTCACTACTCATAAGGAAATAAAAACTAAACAATTTTAGAAAATAAAGCTACACTAAGCTGACATAAATCAAATTAGGCAAACATAAAATAAAAACAATACAATAAAACTAGCTACTACTAATTAATTGAAAAAGGAATAGAAAATGAACCGAATTGGAGACCCGCAATTAAACGAATACCATCCAGTTTATTTAGCTAAATCAAATAATCAAATTCGGTCTAGCTAAATAAACCCTTAAGCTCCACGCCTCATGAGTAGACCGGTACCAAAAGCAAAACAAAATTAAACACAAACAGTAAACTTATTATGTTAAAACAATTTATAACACAAATTTGCAATAACTGTCCTTACTAGTCCAGATAAAACCCAACACTCATCAAGCTTGGCCCAAGGGAACATATATAGTCCAATTGATAAACAAAACACAAGCCTCAATGGAACAATGAACAGATTCAAACCATACGTGGCCTAATTCATTAAGACGAGGAACAATTTGACCAACAATAATTCCAACAGTAGGTCTTAGCTCTAACTTAACTACTAGAACTAGTAAGCTCAAACACGAAATAAAAAAAACTTTTCTTAACTTTGATAATAAGCCATCACTAAACTAATTAAACCAAAACCACACAAACTTCTTTTTTCGAATAAACACTTATAACACGAAACTAAATGAGATCTAAACGGAACAATAAGCAATCTTAACAACAACTCAAAAATACTTAATTAATACTAGAGCTAGTTAAAGCAAAACGAGATTTACGCCATAATTAAGCTAGCAAAAATAATCTATCTAATTCAATAATCCATTCATCAATTAAGCACTAATAAGTTTTAATCGCAACAATAAGCACCTCTAAAATTTATTAAACGAAATAAAAAAAACGAACCAAATAAGCAAACCAAGATTTATAATCAATCTTTAAGCCAAATCTATTACATTATATAAAAAAAACTTGAGACAAGAGTTGAGTACAATAAGCATAAAAATGGAAATAAGCAATTACATTTATGAAATAGGCTAAAAATATAAAAACTACTCTAAAAAAATAAAACTAACTAACTAACTAGATGGGGAAAAATGAGGGGAGTGGTTACAATTTATATGGGTGAGAAGGGGTGATGTTGTAATTTTGAACCCAATCATTGGGTACTCAATGAGCCAATCATATGCATAGATCTATCATCACACGGATTGAGCACTGTATTCATTTTGATCTGGCCGTTGTCCAATAACACACGTGTCTTTTAATTGTGCTTCCATTCCAAACGCAAGTTGGTGGACCGTTTGAATCAACTCGGTTAAAGAATGATTTGAATGAAATTTTATATCTCAACTGCTCCGCACGTGTTGCCATTCCTTTTTCACTTCCAAATTTAGTGCTCGTATCACGTGGATGAAAAATGAATTAATTCATGGCACGTAATTTGATGAAATGTAATATTCATTTCATTGATTTCCTTCTTGAGTATAAAAAAATGAAATGCACAATACTCGTTTCCACGTGTTAGATATTGCTATTCGACTATACCATCATAGTGCATATCACATGATTGTCCAATTTTGAATTAATTAAAGCCGAAGTGACGAAAACGTCACTTCATTTACAATCATTCATTTAATTCATATAAAATTGAAACGTAGCTTTTTATTAATTGTTGGGCTTTTGACTATTTGGGCTGGTCCGTCCCATTAAGTGGGTTACGGGCTGACCCAATAAAATTCGAAGGCACCGTTTGACTCGTTTTCTCGTGCTCTTTCCGATCCCGTGTTCGGTTTTGTCTGGTTTTGTCGTTTTCTGATATCCGTACCTGCACATATACAAACACAAGAACAAGCATATATTTTCCATTTTAATTATGTTTTTGGTCTTTTGAGTTCGTTTTTCAAGGTAAAAAGTATGTATAAAATAGCGAATACCAAATTCCCCCATACTAAAGTATTGCCGTGTCCTCACGCAATGTAATAAATAAGCGTTTAAAACTAAAAATTTCAATTCTCTCAAACTAATCACTTTGAAAAGTAGCAAAGTGCTCATCTAAAGGAATTAAGAAATCAAAAGTTAAGAAACGCCCCGTTTTTCCATTTTCAATATTTTTTTAATTTTTTTACTTTTTATTATTATTTTTTTTTATAACTTTCCATCACTTCATAAAATTTTCATCATTTTTTTTTTATATTTTTATTTTTATTTTTTTTATTTTTTTTATTTTTTTTATATTTTTTTAATACTTAAGATCATAGAACAAGAAAAATAAATTCATCGTCCCCAACTTTTACTTTTTCATACTAATCTTAAAAACAAGATCATTGTCAATTACAAGTCATGACACTAACACTACTCATAAATACTAATTGTGTACTTACTTTTCCTCCCTTATTTCCTAATTTTGTATCTCAAGATTTTATTTAAGTCATATACCCGAAGGCTCTTTAAGACTTTTGTTTCGATACTTATTAATTCCAAAAATAAAGCGTAACGGTTAAGAACGCAATAATTAGCTCCTAGCCCTTTTCAAAAGATCAAATGTCATCAAGATTAAAGTCTACATCGAGGCAACCAAAATTTGGCTTTTATTAGGCTACTTAAGCAAGGCACCATTCATGTCATATACCCGAAGGCTTTATTTGCACCATATACCCTTAGGCTCTTTAAGGCACAAAATAAGACAAAAAAAATTAAGCAACATTATTAAACCTCAGTCCTTTAGAAGGCTACAACATCGGCCACGCCTCCGACAAGATGTAGCAAACATATTTCGACTTCGGTAACTTCCTCGACCTTTTAGAAGGCTGTAACATCGGTTGTGAGCCGGCAAGATACAGCAAACTTTTATCAGTCTCGGATTATTATTGAATTCTACTTATCCCATATACCCTAAGGCTCTTTAAGGAATAAGCAAAATATTTATTAATGTGATACATATAGTATGCCAAATTAAGTATTCCTGATGTGTACTCATCCTAATCACAAAGGAACTAAAGAAAACTTCTATTAACTAATTATTAACCAAAAAACCGCACAACTCTATTTATTAAACAATTATATATAAAGGTGAAACAAGCTAATGGGAGAAAAAGCCACAATTAACACTTATGAGCTTGAAAGAAAACCAACTATTCTACGTTTAATGTCATGACTTATAAATAACACTATCATTTCTCATTCTTCGCAATTTAAAATCTCTAAGAAAGAGACTCGCGAACGCTTAGCCATATAAATTCCAACTCGGCATATTTAAAATCTACATGAGATTAGCACAAGTCTTCATTTACTAACGATTCAAGTCTAGCATGTTTAAAATCTACTTGAGACTAGCACAAACTATCATCGTTAATTGTTAAGGAAAAAGCTAAGGTTTAAAACCGATCGGGTCAAAATTTATTTCTCGTTCTCACCTTTATTTATGCCAAAACACTTATTACATTATTATTATTTTTTTTACAACATTTTTCACTTTTTCATGCACAAAAATTTAGAATTTTTGCTATTTTCACATAAATCATATATTTTTGGTGGAGAAACGGGTTACACGAGAACAACGGACACAGGTAAAATCAAAATCGAAGATCCCCCCCATACTAGAACTACACATTGTCCTCAATGTGATATTAAACGTTAATCGATAATGATGAAAGGATATGGATCTCCCCAAACTAATTTCACACAAAGGATGAGAAGATCGAGTAGAACGGGATAAATCAACCGGACACGAGAGACTTCAAAGAAATTGTTGGGAGAATCCTGCAAAAATCACAACTAACAAGCTACAAACATCGAGAAATCGGAGAGAGAGTACAAGCCTTTCTCAACACAACACATTGGATAATAGAAAGAAAATAGAAAGGATAAGCATGGGGTGAACTCCCACGAAGCGGCTTGTTTTTGGTCACCGAGTCGCAAGCTCGACTCGATCCCTGAATTTAGTTGTCCTTAGGGAAAGTCTGGAGGTCCTGGATAACCAATGGTGGTGTATCCCCTCCATAGTAATGCTTCAAACGGTGGCAGTTGACTTTGAAATTAGAACCATCTGCATGAGACAACTTTGCAGTGCCATAAGGGTAAACTTCAGTGATTATGAAAGGTCCGGACCATCGGGACTTGAGCTTTCCGGAGAAAATCTTTAATCGGGAGTTAAAAAGCAAGACTTGATCACCAACATTGAAGATTCGGTTCTTTATCTTGGAATCGTGTAGTTTCTTTGTCTTCTCCTTGTAGATTAGCGAATTCTCGTAAGCTTGATCACGAAGCTCGCTAAGTTCATTGAGTTGAAGCTTTCGATGATCGCCCGCGGTCTTTAAATCGAAGTTGGCATGCTTAAGAGCCCAATATGCTTTGTGTTCTAGTTCAACTGGTAAGTGACACGCTTTTCCATAGACTAACTTGTACGAGATGCATTTTCCTAGCGGAGTCTTGTAGCGGTGTCTAAAAGCCCATTAATGCATTTCTAGTTTATGGTACCATGAGGCACGGTTTTCTCCGAACCGTCCCTCCAAATTTCTTTTTGAGGACCTCGATTTGTTACTTCAACTTTGACCACTCGTTTGGGGGTGGTTAAGAGTCGAATGACGATGGGTGACACCATATATAGACATAACTTCTCAAATTTGTCCGATACTAAATGGGTCCCACGATCGCTTATGATTGCTCTCGGAGCACCGAATCAGGAGAAAAGGGATTTTAAGAACTTAACAACTACCCTAGCATCGTTGGTGGGGAGCGCTTTCGCTTCAACCCATTTGGAAAGATAATCGACGGCTACTAGAATATATTTGTTACCCCTAGACGACGGAAAAGGTCCCATAAAATCAATTCCCCATACATCAAAAATTTCACAAACTTGGATTACATTTTGAGGCATCTCATCACGTTGAGAGATTTTGCCTTGTCTTTGACATGCATCACAAGATTTGATCAATTCGTAGGCATCCTTATAAATCGTAGGCCAATAAAAACCGGCATCAAAAACCTTCTTGGCGGTAAAGTTGGCACCGTAGTGTCCCCCGGTGGGTCCACTGTGACAAGCTTCGAGAATTTCGAGAGCTTCTTTGCCATCTACACACCTTCGGATTATTTGATCCGCACAAGTCTTGAAAAGAGGGTACATCCCAAAAAATAATGTTTTTAATTCTTTTTAAAAGAACTTTGTTTTTCTCTTGACGTTGACATTCCTTTTCTAATGAATTTCCTCCGTGGTACGTTAGCGACAATCGCGCGAACCACGGAGGTTACTTTGGTCTTTGGAAGTAACACACTTAAAGTCTCTAAGGAAAGATAGGTAATCTCTTTTGGATCAAGAACATTTCATAAGGTTTTTAAGACAGAGAGTGGTGATCGAATGGCATAGTTTTCATCTCCTTTGGTATCGATAAACTTAAAATAAATTCCTGAAGATGTAAGACCCAGGAAGCAATCTTGCTTTGGCGGTCTTTTTGTTTGAAGAGATATTTCAATGCGGACGTGATGTGATCCGTGTAAACCAACACTTTGTTCATTGTTGATATGTCGAAACTTATCGAAAGCATATCATATTGCAAGCATCCCTTCTCGGTTGTTGTATAATTCTTTTTTTTGTTTAATGTTCAGTCATTGTCTTGCTAGCGTAATGAATTGGTCGGAAATGCTTCTCAATCCTCTGTCCTAGGACCGCACCGATTGCATAATCACTTGTATCGCATATGATTTCAAAAGGTTGGTCCTAATTTAGAGCAATGAGAATTGGAGCTTTGGTCAACTTCTTTTTCAATGTTTGAAAGGCTAGAATGCAATCTTCGAAAAAAAAGAAAGGAGTTTATTACTTCTCTAAAGATGGGTCATGGGTCGAGAGATTTTGGAAAAGGTCTTTGATAAATCTTCGATTAGAATCCAGATGCCCGAGAAAACTTCGTATTCCTTTATCGGTTCGTCTGGAATGAGGAAGCTTAGAAATTACGATCAACCTTTAGCCTCTATCGACCTTCAATTCCCTTTCTAGAATCTTAAGTCCTAAAACAATGCCTTCTTTAACCATGAAATGGCTCCTTTTCTCAATTTTAGTGCTAATTTGGTGTCTTCATACCTTTTAAGCATTTTTTTTAATTGGCAAGGACACGATGGAAATGAGAAATCTCCAAAACTAAAAAAATCGTCCATAAAACTTCCATTGTTTTTCTATATCATATCGTGAAAACATGGCCATCATACACGTTGAAAGTTCCGGGAGCATTACAAACATCCGAAATGGCATACGACGGTACGCGAAAGTTCCGTATGGGCACGTAAAAGTAGTTTTCTCTTGATCTTTAGGTTCAATGGGAATTTGAAAATACCCTGAAAATCCATCTAAGAAACAATAAAACTCGTTGCCGGCTAATCTCTCTAACATTTGGTCCATGAATGGTAACGGAAAATGGTCTTTACAAGTTGCTTCGTTTAACTTTCGATAATCGATGCAAACTCTCCATCCCGTGACTAATCTTGTAGGCACCAGTTCATTTTTCTTGTTTGTTGACAAACGGTCATAACCACCTTTTTAGGAACACAATGGACTGGACTAACCCATGGATTATCCGAGATCGGATAAATCAATCCCGCGTCAAGAAGTTTTTCTACTTCTTTCTTGATGACGTCATGGATTTTAGGGTTAACCCTCCTTTGATGTTGGACTGAAGGTTGGTAATCATCTTCTAAAAGGATTTTGTGTGAGCAAAATTCTGGATCTATGCCTCGGATATCAGAAAGTTTCCAAGCAATTGCTTGTTTTCGATTTTTCAGAACGTTAATGAGTGAGGTCTTTTCATCTTGGCTCAAATCTTTTGAAATTATGACTGGAAGTTTGTTATTTTCCTCTAAGAACGCATACTCGAGATGCGGAGGTAACTCTTTAAGCTCGACTTCGGGAATTTCATCTTTTGGTTCATAAGAAGTAGCATATTCGACTGAAGACTTCTTTGGTTCGACAACTTTAAGATCTTTTTGAATTCCGGGTGAGTAATCTCCTTGGTTTGGGTTAGGTAATGGATCATTGTTGAGAAGTTCTTCAAGAATGAGAATGTCACCCTCGGGATCGTAGTACGTAGCATTGAAAACTGGTGAAACTGGTTCATCATCGATTGCTATAAAAGCATCGGCTTCCTCAAAGAGTAGAAAATCACTTTCATCAAACGGAGTAAGTGTTGGAGATGAAGTAGAAACAATCGGATCGAAGTGTGACAGATAGAAGCGTTATTGTTGTAAGCAACGGAATCGGAAAATCCAAGTACTTCTTGTGAGTACTCTTCACATGTGACATCAATGAGATCAACTTTCTTTAATGATTCGAGATTGTTGTATGAAATGGAAGGTGCATCACCACATTTAAGGGTTAACGATTGATCATCATTCCTAAGAGTAATCTCTCCTTCGTAAACATCGATTAAAGCATGAGCCGTCCTAAGAAAGGGTCGCCCGAGTATCAACGGTACTCGAGGATCGGCTATAAAATCTAGGACAACAAAGTCGGCGGGAAAGTAAAACTTCCCTACTTTGACAAAAACATTTTCAGCGACACCGGTTGGTTTGGAAATTGTACGGTCGGCTAATTCTAAAACCATTTTTGTTTCGGTTAGGCCTGAGAGTTGAAGCTTTTTCCAGATGGATAAAGGCATGAGATTGATACTAGCACCTAAATCGGCAAGGGCTAAGTAACTATCGAACTCTGAAAAATCACATGAAATGAGAAATTGACCGGGGTCACCTAGCTTTTCTGGAAGCTTTTTTAGGACAACCGCACTACAATTTTCATTCAACGGCGTTTTGGTCAATTCGATCAACTTGTCTTTGTTGTTTAACATCTTTTTGAACATTGGAGCAAACTTTGGCATATGAATGAGAGCATCCGCGAAACTTAGCTCAAAGTGAAGATTACGGAAGATTTCCATAAACTTTGAAGCTAGGATATCATCCTTTTCACGAATCTTTTGTTTATTGAGTCTCGATGGGTAAGGTAAATTAGGTTTGGCTTTGTTGGCAACGAAAGAAGGTTCTTCGATTGGTTCTTTGTCTTTGGTTTGTTCATGGACTAATGGAGGAGGTTGGATGTCTTCGGTGCTCGGTAGCTCCGTATCCTTTGTCACCTCACTTTCCTTTTCCACCACCGGCGGTGGAATCGGAGGTCCATCGTATGAGGCACCACTACGAGTGGTAATTGCCTTGGCTTCATTTCTTGGGTTTGGAATGGTATTGCTAGGTAAAGAACTTGAACTTGAAGGTTGGTTGCTATGATAACTTTGCATGAAACCGAGCATCATCTTCTGAAAATCATCTTGCTTCTTTTGAGAATCATTGTAAACTCTTTGAAAATCATTTTGGTTTCTTTGAAAATTATCCAACTTCATTTGCAAGTTATTCATGTTCGCATCATTTGCTTTAGCATAACTTTCAAAATCCGTTTTGGACACTCCTTGAGTTTGTGAAACGAGAGGTAAAGCTTGATTAACCAAAGGTTGATTTGTTGGAGGTTGGTATGGTGGTGCTTGGTAAACGGCTCCTTGATTATTAGGACGGTTTTGATTAAAATTTCCTCCACGGTTTTGGTTGAAATTAGAATTGGTTCCTTGGTAACGGTTTTGGTTGGTTTGGACATTCGGTTGATTGAAACCCGGTGGTTTCATTTGACTTGCCAAATTGGAAGGTTGGTTTCTTTGGAGAAAATTGCCAACAGCTGCGGTTTGTTGAAATTGTTGGATGTTGTCATGAAAAACGAGAAAATCGTTTCCACCTCGAGTTAATGGACAAAGGTTAAAATGGTGATTGATCCAGCAGATGTAACAACTACTTCTATACTGTTTTGACGGGTGCAGGAGTAGTAACAACTAAAGCTTTCATTTGATTCATCATTTGGTTCATCTTGATAGTCATCTTATCCTCGAAAGAAGCGGCTATTTGTAACATCCGGCAATTTTCGAAATTTTAAAGGACTATTTTAACCTTGGACTTTTCGAGTCTGACTTGACTTTTGACTTTTGGTCTTTTATTGTCACATAAAAGCGATTACCGTGTAACCGGTAAAATTTTCGGAACATATTTTAAATAATAAATCATATTTATTATTACATCTCTCATGTGCAAGTTATTTTTAACTTATTTGATTCGAAAACGAAAAAAGATATATATTAATTCATAGTTGATTTATCAAAAACAAACCACTAAATCACGTTTTCACGATTCGGACCCTAAAGCAATTTGATGTAAAACGATATTTCAGACAACTTTTTAGTTTTACCCGAGACTTGAAAACAAGCAGAAGAGGGCTAAAACAGCCTCGCAAAGTTTTGGAAATTGCACGCAACGTGTACCGACACAAAAATAATTAAATTTATTTTTAATTATCACTATACATTTAATAAAAATATTAAATAAAATCATTTAATATTTTATTTATTTAATCATTGTTGATAACGCGAATATCCGAGTTAAAATTCGTTTTTATTTTAACCGAGTCACCAAATAAATAACAAATATTTTTATAAATGTTATAAAAATATTTATGAAATACTATCAAGTAAATACTCATTTTTATCGGAAAAATGATTTGGAAAACAATGGCGCAAGTTTCGTATTTTGAATCATCCATTAAGTCGCTCAAACGAGTCCCGAACCATTATTTATCAAAATTTACACTTTTGGTCCCTGTGAAAAATTTATAAAAATTCACCCTCAACTTATTGAGACATGTCACTTTTATATAAAAGTTTTAATATATATATAAAAAAACTTATATATCATTTTCATTTTTTTTATAAAAATCAACACACACAAATACACATCACTCTCTCCCTCCCTCAATATTTCCTGCCACCCTCCACCACCGTCGGCCACCATGCCGTCGTCGTCGGAAAACTTTTCCGGCGAACTTTTCAGGCCGAAACCAAAAGTGATCTTCGTCAACCGATCTACCCGATCCCCTATACCACGCGCCTCCCCGCCACCACCACCCTCCCACCGCCGCTGCTATATCACAGCCGCCCCTCCCCCTCCATTCGGCCGCTACACCACGAGCACCCCACCACCATCATTATCATCACCATCACCACGACCACCCCACTGCTGCTATCACCTCGCTGCCACCACGCCACCATCTCCGAACCAACATCATCGCCACACCGCCACCACACCACGAGAATAACCCCACGACAATACCCACAATAAGGGTGCGTTCGGTTTGTACAATAAGCCACAAGGGTGCGCTTGGTTTGTGGTTTTTCTAGGTTCAGGGTGCGTTTGTCGTGGGTTTATGGCAGCCAACGAGGGTGCGTTGGTTGGTATAATTGCACCAGCAAGGGTGCGTTTGGTTGTGTCTAAACAGCCCCGAAAAGGGTGTTTATTTCTGCGTTTATTAAGCCGATAAGGGGTGTTTGTTTTGCGTGATAATCAGCCCAAAAAGGGGCGTTCGTTGGCTGCGTTTTAACAGCCGAAAAGGGTGTTTGTTTCGGCTGTTAAAACAGCCGAATAGGGTGCGTTTGTTGGCTGTTTTGACAGCCAAATATGGTGCGTTTGTTTCGCCATTTTAGCAAGCCGTGAGGGTGTGTTTGGTATTAAAAACAGCCCACAAGGGGCGTTTGGTTGTGGGTTTAACAGCCCACGAGGGGCGTTTGGGTGAGCAGATTAACCATAAGGGTGTGTTTGGTTTAGCAGAATCGA
>BQNB010119726.1:0-15004 GCA_026074375.1 Tanacetum coccineum
TTTTAATCTAGAAAATTGATTAAAAATACTAAACTAATTCTAAAAATTCTGGAAAAATTATGGTAAAAACTTTAAACTATGTAGAATAAAAGAAAAATAAAAACATAAAAAGTTGCTTAAAGAATAAGCAGGAAATAAGCAAATAAGCACTAAAGAGTAAAACTGGAAAAGACTTTAAATAATAAACGAAACAAACTCATAATGAAAAAGACCCAAGGGCGAGTTGGTTAAGAGAGTGTGTGTTGAGGCATTGGTATGTTAAAGGGGAGGACACAGGTTCGAAACCTGTGGCCACCCTTTTTGACAAAACATCTTTTTTTTCTTTTTAAAAAAGCTTTTAACCACTAAAATAAGCACTTTTTGAGAAGTGACTTTTTATAAAAAAAACACTAAAAAGCTAAGAAAAGCTAGCTTAAAGCTGGCAGTTTGACCCTTTTAGCTTATATAACTTTTAGCTTAAACTAGACTAATTTTTAAAACTTAATAAGCAAATAGAAATCAAATAAGCCATTAACAGACCCTAAACTAAACATAATAAGCAAAAGTGACTAGGTTTACTTAACACAATGAGCTGAAAAGCTCTTAGAAGCTAAAAACTTATTAGACTCAAACTGACAGTTTTCAATGGAAAAAGGTTCAACTTTGAGCTTATTTTTAAGACCAATTAAGCACATGAAATAAGTAGCAAACTGAAAACAGATGGATTTTAGCTTCCAAATAAAACATAAAATCAAGTTTTAAGAGAATTGGACTAGTAATAAGCTAGAAAAAGGACTTGGTAGAGTGACAGTTTAACTAAACTATTTCTTTTTGGATTTTTGATGTTTTATGAAAGACAAAAAAGGCTTTTTCAGCTCTAAATTTAAGCAAGATTAAGCTAATACAAAAACTCAAAAGTTGAAAACAGATTAAGCTAGATGTCCAAAGAGCTTATGTTATCAATATCAGACCTTAAAACTATTTTTATCTAATCTAAATTTGCTATTGAAATCTGACTTTTTAAAACTTGAAAAGAGATCTTCATAACTTTGACAGATATTGATTTTAAACAAAGGACAATTGCACACACATTTACTCAATCCTATTGCATTATTAGACTCGAATCAAGTATGAAAACAATTCCTAAAGGCCATTTATTAAGATTGAATCAATTAAGCTGAAATGATAAACTAAGATCCAACAGATTTAAGCCATTAATACATAAGACCTTAAACTTGTATTTTAAACTTAAACTACTTATTAAAACTGACTTATAAGCTTAGTTTGAGCTTGTCAAACTTGGCTTAAAGGACACAAGCAATCAAACAGTTCTAACCAAGGTTAGAACTGCTTGTGCCAAACACCCCTTAATAAGTTTGAAAAACATGATTAAGCTTAAATCAGTTTTAAATAAGGTGTAAAAATATAAAACAGCTTAAGTTCTAATGATATTAAGCCTTAATAAGCAAAGTTAAGCCACAAATAAGCACCTTACAATAAGCTAATCATGATAAGACATATTTTTGGATTTTCTAAGCAGTTTTAACTAAAAATTAATGAAAGCTTAAATCAGATTAAAAGAAATTACAGACTAGATTCAATCAGCTATATTAAGACAGAATAAGCATAGATAAGCATAAGAAATAAGAAGATAAGCAAAGAATAAGCTAATGCAGAAAATAAGCTTTAAAAAATAGAAAATGAGAACTTACAAGTGCCTTTGCTTAAACAAGGCTTATAGCTGCTCTTAGAGCTTAATCTACAAAGCTCTAGCTTGTTTAGAACAAGCTAGTATTGTCATATGAGCCCATCCCAATCTGGCTCATCTTCCAAAATAAGCTAAGGTAATCTGTAGGTGGAATTAAAGTGAATATCTAAACTCAGTTAAGCTTTTGAAAGCTTAACTGAGTATAAGTAGCTTATGAATTACCTAAGAGCTTATTGAGCTTGTTAAGTTGTACCAAAATACATGATTAATAAAATTTCATTAAGTAAAAACATAATTAAAGAGCAGAACTGATAATTTTATTAATATTGAAAGGTTTACAATGCTTGAAAAGGGGATTACAATAATGACTTAAAGAAAAACTACAATAAGCTAAAAGTTTAGACAATAAGCTAGAAAAATTAAGACGTCCTTGTGTGTGTGAGGAGCTCTTCTTATATAGTGCTCAGATGAAGGTTCTAGGTCCTTGAGATGCTCCTGAGCTTCAATCTCGTCCATCCAATCATTGCTTCATCATTAAGCAGTCGTGTCAGCCCTTGGATTATGTGCCCTTGATTTTACCCAATCGTGTGCTCTTGGATTGCCAGTGTGGCCTGCCTGTGACGTCATTGCATATGTTTTGAGCATCTAGAAGGGGTAAGTATGCTATTCTAAGTGGGGGTGAATTTGAGCTGGTATGTGAGGGTGAAGGTGAAAAGAGAGGGAAACGGGTGGGAGAGATAAATAGTAATTTGATTTTGGGGCGTTGACCCGTTCTTTTACACGTTTGACTTGGGCTAGGTATAATGTTTGGGCTTGGGTAATTATTTTGGGTCGGGAAGGGTTTTATAAGAAAAAGAGTTAACGGGAGTTAAGGTTAAAAAGGGGGTTGTTAGGTTTTAGGACTAACGGTGTAAGTATCCAGGGACTAACGGTGTAAGTATCCAGGGACTAACGGTGCAATTATTTTAGGGTTTCTTTAAGGTTAAAGGATTAATGGGATTGGATTTGGTTAAGACTCAAGATAAATTTACCTTCGGCTTTGATTTCTTGTACTCTTTCCATTCTCGTGCTCGGTTTTGTCCGTTTTGCTTCATTTTTGTCCTTTTGTGCAATATCCGTTACCTGCAAGACACAATTCACAATACAAACGAATACAATGCATTTTTCTGTATTTATTGGTCATTATTGGTCTTTTAAGCTCGTTTTATTAGGTAAAAGGTGTGTGTATTTAAGCACATACCAGGGTCGTAGAACTTGAAGAAATTCAAGATGAAGATACATCACCTTTTGAAAACACTAGCGAAATTCCTATGGAGGTTGAAGGTTTCGAACCACCTCAAGAGGAAGTGATTCCTGTTCGTAGGTCCGTAAGGACACATCGAGCTCCTAATCGCTTATTTCTAAATGTAGAAGTGGAGGAGCATAGTTTAGGGGATCTTAATGAACCCACTAACTATAAAGCTATAATGTTAGATCTAGAATCTAATAAGTGGCTCGATGCTATGAATGCGGAAATGAAATCCATGAAAGATAATCAAGTCTGGACCTTGGTTAATCTTTCTCCTAATGGTAAGACTATTGGGAATGCAATACCATTATGTTTGCGAATGTATTGAACTGGGCGAAATTAATCTTCTTAAAGTTCACACCGATGACAATCTAGCAGATCCTTTTACGAAGGCTTTATCGAAAGGAAAGCTTACTCAACATGCTAGGAGCATGGGACTTCATTTAGCTAGTAGTTTCATGTAGATCTGTGTTTAGTATTTGGATAAGGGATGTTAATACAATTTATTTAATGAAAATGATACTTGGTATTTTTGTTATATTTATTTTAAATTGTGTCATATATTTGCATGTTTAATCCGTGAATAATATTTTTTATTCTAAATTAGTCCATTGTCGATCAACAATATGAGAATATTGTTGAATTAAGACAAATCTGAGTGATTGGTGATATTTTGGATATTAAAGGATGTGTCCACCAAACTCACATGATAATCATTAAATGAATATCGGACTTCCCTAAGTAACAAGATTATCAGTTTATGGATCGGCGTCATTAAGTGAATCTTGTAAGTGATTTCGTTTACTAAATCCTTAGACTTGAGATGCAAGTAGGTCTTGCATGTGTGCATTATCCTTCTTGATTTAGTCTAAGTTATCCTGCATAAGGTAGCTAATAAGGACTATTTTCAGAAGTTATTATAAGGCATGTAACATGACACTTGTAGTCAATAAAGAATTTGTTCCTTCAATAGTTAAAGAATGATGCCACTGGGCCCCTCATAGGATTAATCAGATGTATGTGTGGCCGCACCCAAAAACTCATGTAGATATGTCTCAATGATTTTTGGTAATCTTGATTAATTACGTATACGAGAAACAAAATCGTTAATTAATGGAATGACTATTGACCCATATCCATTTTTAACACGGTATCTGAAACAAAGGGATTGTAAATGCATAAATCATTTAACTGTGACTTTCTGAAACAACACTCGGGTATTCTTGGGGGCATTGGCGTATTGTTAGACGCTTACCAATGTTATTATATTATTTGATACATGTCCAAGTGGGAGCTGTTGGATTATGTCCATGTAAAATAATATATGTCCGGGAATTTTATTCGAGCCTACGGGGACGCACGCGTTAATACGTAAAACAATTATAGTAAATATATTAAATGTAATATATTTAGTGATTAAGCTTAAACGAGCATTAAATGTTAATAAATATTTAATGGGAGTTATATTAGTCGTTAATAGTTAAAAGGAGGACTAATATGCAAAACGGAGAAAGGAAAATTGCGGGATGCCCCCTTTTTTCCTTTAGTCGGACGAAACCCTATCTCAAGGAGATTGGGCTTGCCTAACTTGCAAGCCAAGTTATCTTGGCTATATAAGGAGGTTTAAGGTATTTAATTTTCTCATAACTTGAAAAACTAAATCCCTAAAAATCTCTTCTCCCCTCTTTTCTTGCTCGATTGATCAAACACCCTCACAAGGGTTTTTGGTTCTTGGTTTTGTTCGACAAAAGAAACCACAAGGGTTTCAAGGGTTGATTTTGTGTAGAAAGTGGTGGTTTGCAAGCTTTATCACTACTAGTACTAGCATACTTAATTGTTTGTTAAGAACGTATTGTGTGTGTTGAAGTAGAGAGATCTTATTTAGATCTTGGGTGGTTTCGCGTAGTATTATTTATTTATACACACGCATATATTCAAGAACAGTGATTCGTTAATTGCTAAAAGATACATGTTCTTGGTCTCTTTGTTAATTATATATTCTATACGTGTTTATTCCGCTGCGTACTCGTGTAGATTAAAGGTTAATTAGTTTTAAAACCCAACACCTTTGTCATGGTATTGTAATTTGCTTGAATATAGGTTTGCATTGTTGATGTTGATATTACGCTCTAAGCTAGTTCAACCATGTATTGATTAGTTATGTGTTAGCATCTCAAAATCAATAAAATATTTTGTGTGCTTCAACACGTTTTTACTATGGGCTAATGGTCTAAAAATGCATCAAAGTATCCCCGTTTTCCGTTTGTAGGCATTCATCTTTTAATTATTCTTTTGTGTGCAACGAATATGCTAATCTTTCTTTTGTAGCCATGGTTAGGGGTAATTTGACGTGGCACCTTATTAACCCATTTTCCCCGTTTTCCTCTTTTAGCCAATGTTAGATCTTGCCCCTAAACTTTTAACTTTTGACATTTTCACCCTTTAACCCTTTTAAGTGTTAACAACTTACACACTTTATTATATATCCCTACACTTTATTTATTTACATTTTCCACCCTTTAATACTACAAAGTTAATTGATTTTCAACAATGATAATAACAAAAGAAATTCTAGGGCCTGAACATTTCATTGATCATAAATGTTTATGAATGACCATCAATTAGTTCCTGTATGATGTACAAAATGGGATATTTTGTTGATGGTTCATTCATAAACTGTTAGCTTTCAACTTAGTATTACCAACCTGGTACTAATGCGTTTTGTTCTGAGTTTTGTACGAATATTACAGACCCATACACAGTTAATGTTTACAACCTATGCCCTCACATGTACAAAATGGGCATATTAACAAGTGTTTCAACATCGGTCAAGATTCAAGGCAGTGTTTTGACTACTGCCTTGTTTTCCTAACTTCCTTTGAAGGCTTCTTGCACTTGGCATCCTCAATGAAGCTTTTTGTGGTTGTTCTTGTGGTCCTTGAGTTGGTTGTTGAGTTGGTTCTTGCACTTGGTCCTGAGTTAGTTCTTGAGTTTGCTCCAGTTAAGTTAGGTCTATCTCAGCTTGTTCTTCAGTCTGCTCCACTTGGTCTTCAACTTGTGTCTGCTCAGGTTCATGTTGAGTCTGTTGTGGTGCAGCTTGAGTCTTCTATGGTTCATCTTGCAATCCAAACTATTTAGCAAAGCCAGAAGTCCCAACCATCTCCTTACCTTGTCTTTTTGTGTTCCAGCAGTTGACACAGGTTTTCTTTTTGACCCACCAATACCTCTACCTATTGACCCACTAGCACCTCCTGTTGACCCAGCAGTACATACCCACTAGCACCACGAGACACACTAGCTCCTTTACCTACTGACCCACTAGCACCACCTGTTGACCCAACAACACCTCCTTTACCCCCTCTATCTCTAGACCCTATAACACCTCCTCTAGTCCTACTAGCACCTTCATCCCTCACTGGACCTCTCTGAACAACATCAACTTTCTCAAAATCATCCACTGGTTGCTTCTTTCTAGGCCTACCTACCACTCCTCTGGGTTTTGGTGTTTGTTCAACTACATGTTCTTTGCAACTTGATTTGTTGTGTCTATGTTTTTTCAGTTTGAACAAATTTCATGTGAACCTACCTTAGAGACTCTAGTTGAACTACCACCCTCACCTATAGCTCTGATTCTTTTCTTTCTAGGCCTACCAGGCATTTTTCTAGGTTTTGGTGGCAAGACTGTGGAGTACATGCTCTGATCAGGCCAGAAATTCATACCAGGGAATGGTTTAACATAGTTGTGGTAAGCAACAAAATACATGTCTGTTTCAAACCAAGCTGGGACATAACTCTCAGGTGCCCTATTTATCAAGAATATTACCTTTGTGGCATGAACATAAGGTAGTCTGGATAACTGCCACATCCTGCAACTACATGTCCTTTTACCTTCATCTACTGTGAATCCTTCACTCCCTGATCTCACCTCAAAAAGATTCCCACCAGCAGGTATTACATGCCAAAACCTACAATGATTGGTTATTAGTGTGAATCTAAACAAGTTATATAAAACTAACAGCATTGAATGGGAAAATACATTTGTTGTTCCTTCAGCCATTCCAATCTCTTTTTGATGTTAGGACATACCCCAAGGTTTCATTTCCTACTAATTTCCCTCATTTTGTTCATCCTTTCAAGCACAATCACTCTAATGGCTTCTAGCATAGTTAAGAGTGGCTTATGTCTAACATTAATAATCACACTATTAAAGCACTCACTGAAGCCATTCTCGATTGCTTCACAACCTCTGTCAACCTCAAAAAAGGCTCTTGACCAAGTTTTTGGATTCTTATCCATAAGATACTTATGTGCATTTGGGTTAGCACTCTTTATCTTATCCATAATCTTGTTGAAAATCTGAGGGTATAAGGCTTTAGATGCTGCCCAGAACAATTGCCTATACTTAAGCCATGGTATTGTTTCCTAAAGTTTTCATAAATATGCCTTGCACATTGCCTGTGCTTAGCATTTGGCATTACATATTTAACAGCTTCAATAAGACCATATACAAATGAAATTTAATTTAATTAGAACAAATAAACTGGTTGGGAAAGTTTATAACATATATAATTGCTTACCTTATGTTGATCAGACATTAGAGTTAGCCCATTGCCTCTGCTGCAACCCAAGTCTTCTTCTAACAACTCCAAAAACCAAGTCCAGTTGTATTTGTTTTCAACATTTACCACTGCCCAAGCCACTAGATAAATGTGGTTATTCCCATCCCTTCCAATTGCTGTAAGTATACTTTTCACCAACCTGGAATATAAACATATATTTGTGTTAGTATACATCATTTGTTCATTTAAAAGAGAAACAAACATTAAAGTTCATATGCTTTTACCTTTGGATACCTAACACCCTCTGTGGTACTAGTCCTAGCTTCAACACCCTCAGTTTCAACCTCCATCTCAGCCCAATCAACCATTTCATCAACAAAAAAGTCATTTCAATACCTCTTTTGGGAAGGCTTATTTTCTTAGAAACCAAAGCATCCATGTCATATGTAATAGCTTGACTTAAATGCTCTGAAAGATTCATATCTAAGTGATCAAGATAAATACTAAGCCTACCAAATGTTTCTTCAACATCAAACATGTAAGAGGTCGACTATCATCACTAACCCTAACTAAACCCCAATCTAAGTCTTGGCTTGGTACTTGGTAATACAAGCCTTGAAAGTAGCAGCCACACTATTCTTCTAAAAATTCAGCCAACTGTTCATAAGGCATCCTTGGAACAACAATTTCAAGGATGACACGGTCAACATAAGTTAACGGTAAATAGGCAAAGTAGCCATCATTATAAACATCAAATTGATGCAGGTCGGTACCAGGGATCATTCTGATAGATTAAAGGAAAAAAATTAGGGTTCATCAACAAATTAAATTAAGGAAAACTAACCACAATCGATTCAAAAAATACAAAAAGTAAGAAATTTTGACATACCTTGTTACATAAATTAGTGTTCTTGGAGTACTCAGTGTTATATTAAATATTACGATAAAGGATAATTGTTCTGTTTTTAATTAGGGTTAAGAATGAATTGGGAAAGAAGTTGATTTTGGTGATTGTGATTTTTGATCGTGGTTAAGTGTTTACAAGTGTTATGAAACCCTACACCCAAACCTGGAACTTTCATTTTTGCCAAAACGATCCCCCCCAAAGTGTATAACGGGAAAATTCTAACGGTAAGTGGGAAAAAATGGGTTAATAAGGTGCCAAGTCAGATTTACCACTAACCATGGCTACACAAGAAAGATTAGCATATTCGTTGCACACAAAAGAATAATTAAAAGATGAATGCCTACAAAAGAAAAACGGGCATACTTTGATGCATTTTTAGACCATTAGCCCTTTTACTATTGCTTCTGCTTTTGTTGTTGTCGGTGCTTTTTGAAGATTTGTTTGATTCAAAATGAAATCACGATCTCACACATTACTGTGAGATGAAAATAAATAAATGAGATTGTACTTACAACGATACACATTTTTAAAGTCATTATGTGCTACTAAACATATATAATGTCTAGAACATAACATCAATAGTTAAATTTAATCAAGGTCAACCTAAACACCATGCAAGTTAAAAAAAGTCATATATCACGTGCAACAAAAACTGTACAAAATATCAATCCATATTAACGCATGATGAAAAAATTATGTAAAATTAGGGATGAAAACGAGCCGAGTTCGAGCCCGCCAGAGTTCGAGCTCGAGCTTGGCTCATTTATATATATAAAGCTCGAGCTCCGTTTCGAGCTTCATTAATTAAAGTCTTCTTTAAAGTTTGTAATAATAATTTTAAACAAAGATAATATAGTAAGCTTGATCAAACTCCTTATCAATTTTTAGTAATGGACAATTAAATTGAAACATCGTAAAAAAAACCGTTTACTATCAATTTGGAAAGAAGAAATTATTTACTATTAGGCTGATCCCATACTAGTTATCTTATTCTGCATAACATGTCATGTATATATATTTGAGACTACAAGCTTTAAAATTAAATATTTTCCTCTCTTTTCTTTTCTTCTCATTTCCTCCTTTTTATTTCTTTCCTTTTCCCGTCCGCGACCGGTGAAAGAAAAAAAAACTTTGGCATTCCACCATTTTTTGATTTTCTTTCAAGAGGTGAGATCATTAAAGAATAATGTTATATCAAAGAACAAAAAAACACATCAAAGCCATTCATTTTTCATCAAATAATAAAAAAAACTCAACTTTCCACCTCTTTTCTATAAAATTAATATATCTGCAAACGGGTATTCGTTCAAACGCCAAAATTAACCTACCATCGCGACGAGAATTAAAATCATTATATATAGGAGGGGCACTTATATATACACTTTCGAAGAACTTTTTCGATTTTTTTTTTTCAGTCAGTCTGGGAAAAAAATCACATGTGACTTTGTGATTAACAAATCACATCGTGATTTCCCTACGTAACTAAAAAAAAATCGATTTCATATACTTTTGACGATTTTTTAGTGTTAAAATTTTCGCGAAGAAAAATTACACGTGATTTGTAAAATCACTTGTGATTTGTGTAGTTTTTTAAAAATCACGTGCTATTTCATAAATCGCATTTGATTTCATAATTTCACATGTGATTTTTTAAAGTAATAAATCACGTGTGATTTCATAAATTCATAAATCGCATGTGATTTCACAAATTCAGATGTGAATTTTAAGTAATGAATGTCATGGTGATTGTCGATCACGTTAGATTTTTCGAATAGTTGTGATTTTTTCTGGGCGGGAAAATTATAAAAAAGTTCGTCGTAAGTATATAAAATTGCCCATTCTTATTAGAATATAATTTAATTGTTCTTCGCGATTGGTATATTTTAAATTGATTAACGATGAACGGTTTGAGAGATATGTTAATTTTAAAAAATAGAATGAAAGTGGGTTTTTTAATTAAATAAACATAGAATTTAATATAAGCCGTTATATGGAAATAAAATTGATGAATGAGATTGAATGATTTTTTCTTTAATTGAACATTGTTTTTTAATAAATCTTTTCTCTTTCTTTCTTTCAAATGGACTTTGCGATGATGCATTTCACAAAAATATTTAGTCCTGTTGCTTGGTTATGTGCAGCAGGATTTAATAAAACTACATAAACTTTCAAACTCTTACACCAACTCCATATTAAGCTATTGGTTACCACATATATTATGTGCTCAAAATTTAACATAGTCCTTTTATTATAGGCAAAGTTCTAAACGGGATACCCTACGCAAGTCATATAAGTGATTGTCAATCAAACACATGCGTACTTATCTTCATTAATGCCACATGCCTAAACTCCAATAATTGTGAAAATTTCTAAAGTTTAAACCAATATGCAGGGGTAATTTCATCTATAAACTTTAGTTCACATGATCTTACTTTTGCATGATTAAAAAGCAGCGTGGTCCCTGAATATTTAAAGCAAGCGTGATTATCCGCGCGATGCTGCGGGACGTTAATTTTTTTTTGTTGGTTTATTTTTTTGATCTCATGTTTAATACTTTGTTTTTTTTTCTTATATGGCTTATTTGTTGGGCCTCATGTTTAAATGTTTGTTTTTTTTTTGCTATTTGAGCTATTTTTTTTAATATAATTTTATGAGATTTGGGTAAATATGTGTTAAGCATGATTGCTCCGGCAGGTTGACGTGAGGCGTTAATTTTTTTTTTTTTTTTTTTTTTGTGCGGGTTTATTTTTTCTGGTCTCTGTTTAATAGGTTGTTTTTTATATGGGTTATGTGTTAGGCGTCATTGTCCGGGGGGTCATTTTTTATATGAATAATCTAGTACTTTGTAATATTTTTTTTTATTTTGTTGGAGAGCAATTTTTTTATATTAATTTGTGCGGATTTATTTTTTCTGGGTCTCTTGTTTAATAGTTATTTTTTTTATGGGGCTTATGGTTTTGTCCATTTTGTCGCGAGATATTTTTTTGATCTAAATAAATAAGTACTTCTGTAATTTTGTACCATGGATTTTTTTTTTTAAAGTTGCCTAGTTAAAAAAAAGTCAAATGGGCCGGCCCAAAGTGGGAGCCCGATGGGCCGGTTACTGTCGCAAGTATGTCAAAACGAAAAAAAAGTCAAATGGGCCGGCCCAAAGTGGGAGCCCGATGGGCCGATTACTGTAGCAATTACGTCAAAACGACGTAGTTTTAACCTAAACATAGTATATACAAGCAAATGAACCCGCGCGTTGCGGCGGGGCTAATTGTTTCCCGAATAATTTTTTTTACGTTTCGGGGGTTTTTTTGGGCGATGCGTTATGCGGGGCTAATTTTTAATATTTTCTTTTTTTGTATGATTCGGGGAAAAAAATTTGCGTTGGGACGGGCTAATATTTTCCCGAATATTTTCTTTTTTTGGGACGGTTTTGTAAATTTTTTTACGGGAATTTTTGTGTAAGAAAATCGTAAATAGTTAAAAGGTGAGGGTCCGTTTTGTATTTTTTTTTACTTTGGGCCAGATTTTAGGCTATTTTTGGCTAATTTTTTCCCGGATATTTCCTTTTTTGTATGATTCGGGAAAAAAAATTTGCGTTGGGACGGGTTAATTTTTTCCCGAATATTTTCTTTTTTTGGGACGGTTCGATATCTTTTTATTTGGGCCGATGAATGTAAAAAAATTGTGAACAATAAAAACTTGACGTGTTTTTTTTGTTAATTTTTTTTTGAGGGATTTTTTTTGTATGAATTCGTAAATAGTTAAAAGTGAGGGATCGTTTTGTATTTTTTTATTTACTTTGGGCATATTCTTGGGCCACATTTTATCGCGAATTTTAGGCTTAGTTTGTCGACAAATTGTGTGTTATTATTAGTAATAATTTTTTTTATATGGCTATATGTATTGGTGCCTCATGTTTAAAGACCCCAAAAAAACTCTATGTCTGTTTTTTTTTTTTGCTATATGGTTATTTTTTTAATAATAAGGGTTGTTACGTTTTGTGGACTCATATCGATTATTTTAAAGTTATTAGGTATCGAAGATGATTCCGCGGGTATTTTTTTATCTGAATAAATCGAAACTTTTGTAATATTTTTTTCCCTCCTACTTTGTGCATACAAATTAAAAAAAAACAAAATAATTTTAAAAAAAAAACTAAAATCGGGCTGGCCCAAAATGAGAGCCCGTTACTGTAGCAGGTGACCCACTGTCAAAACGACAGTGGATTTGACGCCTAATGTGTATATTTATAATTTTTGAAGGCCTTAGACGAAACTATTATATAATAAGGCATTTTGAAAAGTAATGTTATATATAAAGTGTCAACGTTTATATAATATAATGTAATTAGTTATCTAAACGTTCAACGCATTACTCATTTAAGATATTTTCTCATCTAAATGATGATTTCTTCAAGGAAAAACATGTGTACACATGCATATAATTGTTAACAAGACAAAATTGTTAAAAATTGTTGAAACTTGTAGTCTTATCTCACATTGCTAGAACAATGAAACATTTGTCTATTTATAATGACATTCTACCAATGACCAGCAAATAATTGAAGTCGATAGTAGTGGGCTAATTGGTGGATTTTATGCTTGTTTTGGCTTAAATTGACTTAATATATACATAATTAATACTACATCCTTCCTACTTTTATTGTCTTTTTTTAACTTTTTGAATTTTTTTTTCAACTTTAATCTTTAATTATTTTGTTTGTATATATAATATTTATGAAAATTGTACCAAAGAAAATACGTTTAAAAACCAATCTATTCATATATGTTGCATCGAGTACTATATAACACAAACAAGAATATTTAAGATCAAACTCGAAAAAGAAAGATTTTAAAATGTTAAAAGAGAACAATAAAAGTGGAACATAGACAATATGTATATTAAATGGTCAAAAGATAAGTCTTAGAGCCTTTGTTAAGGACATTGCATTCGGAAGCCTCAATCACTCCACTGTATATTTGATATTGATGTAATATTATTTAACAAAAATTTGCGACCCTTAACATGTTTGAGCCTGAGCAGTCGCTCACTTCGAAACACCCTCAAAGACGGCAATAAAAAGTCGCGTATAATTCATATAACAAAAATCGAAGGGTTCTTGTCATTTCAAAAATACTTTATCATTGATGAAAATCTGACCTAAGTAGACCCGACATCAAATTTTGGATAATCGAGTGTTTTTTTTTTGAACGGCAATTATGGCTACATGACCTCTAGCCTAGAAGGCGTAGTGAGCCCACACAACCAGGTTGGGTCCAGCCCAGAAGACAATGACACCTTTCCCTTTATGCACGCGGGGGGAAACCCCTATCGCCCTAGACAAGACTCTAACTTGAGACCTTGCTTAGGAGGATAAAACCTCCATACCATTAGACCAGAGCCCCGTTGATGGATAATCGAGTGTGTGGTGAGTTAATTAGGATTGGGAAGCTGGCTGATGAGGTACACGTGCAAGGTAGGACATGTTCAGTGACCTGACTTGTATCAATTTTAGTTCCAATGAATTGTCTCTATCTATTCATTGGCCTCACAATGCTTGATACATGCATGTGTGTTTGCAGATAGTGTAAACAAGTTGGTTGAGCTTTGTCGAGTAACTCGAGTTCAATCTCAGACGCAAGCTCGTTGGAGTCGATACACCTCGTCCCCTTTCATCACTTATGTACGGATTTTGGAGGTATTTTAGTCACAAAGTTTATCAAATTAATTTTATTTCTTTGTATGCGCGAGTGTATTATGAGATATGATTATGTTTAAATGAAATATATTTGTGTGGTTTGTTTGGCGGTCATCACTATGACTGTTTGATGATCGGTCATATGATAGGAGTGAGTGACGATGTGAAGCTAACATGATCGATGATTAATTTGATCAGTGCTACATCTATCAGATAACATAATGTGTTTTTTGTAACATGTCGTTTTTAGGGTGTGTAAGACCATGGGTACGATACCTTATGGGAAAGCTTTATGAAACAATTAATATGTGGTTGTTTGAGCAAATTTACGTGGAGCGCTTGGGCTTGACTAATATACTCGAACTTAGATATAGCCTGGTTCGGCTTGAATCCTTCGGAGGATGCTCCTTCGTACTCTAGCTGAAAATAAGAAAGAGAACACAATTAGCTCACCTCAGGTTTTGAATACAAGACTAACCTCCATCGTGAAGATAAGTGTAGGTATTTGAGATAAATTTAGAGAGATAAAAAAGAGGGAGAGTTAGTTTGGTTCGGAGTGTGTGTTAGCTTGTCTGTTAAAGGAGCGGATCTCACTATTTTTACTACTCCAATGTTACCTTACGACACAAGAACTGTGGTTGTCGAATTGGCGCAGTGGAGAAATCGCCGAGCTAGTACTTACACTGGATTCGCTGGTTCAATCGTCGTGATATGCCAGACTAGCGTTGTGGACATGTACCGCACTCCCCTGGCACACTACCATTGTACCTTTCTCTGACTAGCACCAATGCTACTAACATATGACCGGGACCATCCTTCGATGATCCAGCTTCTCCAGAGTACCATTCTAGCTTTGGGAATGCTTGTCATA
>BQNB010119727.1:0-20763 GCA_026074375.1 Tanacetum coccineum
AGGATATCAATTGGATTGAATTCCTCCTCACTCGACCTCATCCACCACCTAGAGTTCAAAGAGATTACCCTTCCATAATCGCCTCCGCTCCAAACTCTCCGACCAACTAATCTTATAATATGCCTTCAAATAATCGTCAAACCCTTTTGTGTCGCATGATTAATGTTGAGGGTGTGTGGTAGGTTTGGAGAGTAAGGTGATGAGGGAATGTTGTTTTGTTGTTGTGAGAGATGCATGGCTAAGAGATTTAATAGGTCTTGTAGTTGATTAATGTCATCAAATATGCTTTCTCTACTTGGAAATAGAGGTGGTGTGTGTTGAGTTTGGTTGTCTCATTCAGGTGGAGATTGAGTGTGAGTAACATGTGAATTGATGGGTGAGATGGGAAATGGAGGATTTGAGACAACTTGTGGTGATGTGGGAGTGTCCTTAATGTAAGGATTTAGTAATGCATGATTAGGGTGATTGTTTTCTTGAGATGGTTCTTGATGAGGAGTGAGTGGCTTTGGCATTGGTATGTGTTACAAGGGTTTAGTTTCTTCCTCCAAATGGGTTTCTCACTTATTTTGGATACCTTGATGGTTTGGATGTGGGTTTTTTAGGAGATGTCATTGGTGAGGATGATTGTGATGATGATGCTTGAGGATGTATTTATAGTGGAGGAAAGGATTAAATTAGGAAGAATGAACATTAAAATGATCAAATCCAAGAAATGTTTGTGAATTTAAGGAAACAGTAGCTAAGTCTAGGGGGTATTTGGTCAAAAAGGGATGAAAAACTATTTTACATAACTTTGGCATATAATCATATATGAATTGAAGATCAAAAGAGTGAAGAGCATATAAAATAGTGACTAAATATAATGCACAAAGTATTTTTCTTGTCAAGGGGGTTAAGTTTAAAACGAACCGAACTTTTGTGCAAATACTAATATGAGCCTAAGTATGACAAATGTGGAGTAGCGATTATTTCGACACTAAGGCATGTAAAACCTAAGAACTAATCCAAGTACTCCTTGATTTAATTTTGCTCAATCAAGATTGTTGAAAAAATATATATTAGATTATATACTTTTGACAACAAGTAAGAGAACATTATGCATATGTAAAAAATGTTTTTAGCATATCTCAACAATATATGAAAAATGATTTTTATGTGCTCCTAGCTGTGAGAAAGACTTTTTAGAAAATAATAGATTGGGACTATTGTGTATATGTATAATGAGATTTGCATTTAGATAGAAGAATTTGTAAAAGTTTGCTTATGGACTTTTCCTAATCTTGTATTTTTGTGTAAAATAGAAACCTAGACACATAAAAAAAATTTAGTCAGTCAGGTGGGTGGTCCCCATAAAGTCTGGGTGGTCCCCTTAGAATTAAGAGGGCCGCCACCTGTTGAGAAAAATTTTCTCAGATTTTTGACAAACAATTTATTAATGATTATCATTTCTTTATTATGCTGAAAACTTAATCAATTTGTTTCATCATTCCTAGACCTAGACGTAAGTAGTTAAATGACTCACGTTTAAGTGGTCTAGTTAGAATATCAGCAATGTTGTCTTTCAATGAGACCTTTTCTATAAAGATATTCCCATTTTGAACATTATCAAGAAGGAAGTGATGACGAATTTCAATGTGTTTTGTTCGTGAGTGTTGAACTGGATTCTTACTTAAGTCTATAGCCCCTTTGTTATCACACATTATTAGAATGTCGTATAACCTAACGCCATAGTCTATGAGAGCTTGTTTCATCCATAGAGCTTGACATGCCTTTCTGACGCTTACATATTCCGCTTCGGTTATGGAGATGGCAAGAGCGGTTTGCTTCTTCAAAAACCAAGATGTTAGGCAAATCCTCCTCCTCATAAACGTAACAAACTCCACTATGCTCTTGCGATCTACGGAATCTCCCCATTATCCGAATACCTCCTGCATACACTATTGGTTTTTCTATGCCAATCCTTAGGATAACCAATAATCCCTAACGCCGTATGCCTTTAATGATTGGTAGATACGTATTAAACCGCATCTAGGTGAGAGGTTTTGGGGTCCTCCATGAATAAGCGTGCGCACAAAGGCAAACACTAAAACATGATATCGGGTCAACATGCCTTTTCGGATAATAAACTACCTATGCATGCCTCGAAATATTGGTATTTAATCTACGGACGCACCTTCTTTTCTCTCGTAAGTTTGTTTTGCAAATTGCTTATCAAATCAAAAAATACTTATTTTTGACTCAAAATTCTCATAAAGATTTGATAAGCCAAACCTTCTCTATAAACAAAAAGTTTGTCAATATATCAAATATATAAAAAAAAAAAAAAAAATATAATACTTTGATGACTTACAATAAATTTTGTTTATGTGTTTATAACAACACGTGATAAAAATGTAGTGATGGTTTCATTTTGACATCTAAACATGATCCTGACGAATGAACCAAACACCTTTTTATTTTTATAAAATTTTACTCATTAATTTGAAAAATGTGTATATGTTTAGATAATCAATCCTTGATTGTTTTTAACATGTTTTTGGCATTAATCAACAATGTATAAGTTTTAAATATATATATATGTGTGTCAAAATTCAGCCATATATATATATATATATATATATATATATATATATATATATATATATATATATAAAGTAAATATATATAATTTACACACATATAATAATATTACACACCATATATAACATTATATATACCATATACATATATATACAACTTCATATATATACATATCATTCCTATCAAAATGTTTTGTACTAAGTTATGACAACGGGTATCATTATAGTTATGGAATTCCTAGACCAAACTAACAAGTTTGAAAATAATTAAAAACACCCAATTTTGATTAAGAACTAAATTGGATGAAATTACCCAATTTTTATCCATAGTGGTTTAAGACTTTTCCGATGCAAAACTAATCATACTTCTATGTTAATTTTTTTTTTTTATTAAGCCACTAACCACTTTTCCTTTACGTCTACCGTGATTCATGGCCATAGAAGATTTCATTTCATAGTGGTTACATGTATAACCATGTGATAGAATTGTTCCTAATGAACAAATTCTTTTAAAAACTAGAAAGCCAACAAATGGCATTTCTAGTGACTACCATATTTTCTAACTATCACTAATATTAAGTATATCATATACCAATCTATAATTTACGTAATTAGAGAGTGAGACGTACCTTAGCCTTCAAGAGAAATTACACTAAAATCTTCAAGGTAGCAAGCTTTAAGGATGAGGATTTATGGAAATCCTATATGAGTTCTTCAATTTGTTTGACGAAAGTCAAAAGAATGCTTGTTAAATTAAAAATAACCTCAAGTTATGATAATTTAGGCATTTGTCCCATCGTTTCATGGGTTACGAAGTTATGGTTTCCGCACGTGTTTTGCATTTGGATATCGGACACATGCACGGTGAACATCTTTCCACATTGAGTAAAGCGTGTGTTGGTGTGGATTGACTTCCACATTGATTGATTAGTGTTAGAGTAATTAGTCTACCATTGGTCTCTCCTAGTTGAGGTGTTTTTGGAACGAGGGATTGAGAGTTTTTTCCTTTCTTCTCGGAGGAGGTGTTTTAAACCTCATTGTGGTTTTAGTAAATTCGACTTCGGGTTTTAAAGAAGGTTTGTAAAAATGTTTTATCTCATCATCACTTGCAATAGGAATTTTAGTATTGTTTATAAGTATAAATTTTGGTTTTGAGTTTGGGTTTGATTCTATCAATTTTTCTTTCGACTTGACTTCTTGAGCTCTTACAAAATTTACTTGTTTGGTTTCGCTAGGTGACATTAAATCCTAAACCGGATTTATCTCCGAAATGTTTTTGAGAACTTATTATTTTCTTAAGTGAATGACTACTATCATTAAATTGATTTAGCCTAGATATTTCCTTTCTAAGCTTCTCATTTTCAAACCTAAGATCTTGACATAATTTATATTCTTTCACGATTAATTCCTTTACCATCTTTCTAACCTATATAAATTAATCTTTAATCTAAAAAGTTTCATTTTCCTAATTTTATTATTTGCTTGTTATCTAAAAGTTTTATTTTTAGACGTGACTTTTAGTCCTATTTTGCATAGTCTACTATATTCACTATCTAAGTTGTTTTCGTCTAAATGAATGATTGGTTCATCACTAAATATGTTCGGTTTTGAAAGTAACTCAATTGGAAGCTTTAGCCATAAGCACTTTTTTCGTCCTTTGTCTTTTTCTTCATCTTCGTCGCTAACCACCTCCAAGATCTCCAACAAACGCCTTTTGATTTTGATATTTTGATTGTTTCGGACATTCTCCGATGAGATGATTTGGATCTCCACACTTAAAGCATTTTCTTTCGCCTTTGCCATTTTTGTCGTCTTTATTTCTTTGGAATGATTTTCTTTCTTCATGTGGTTGTTCTTAAATACGATCGTCCTTGTCTTTTGAAAGAATTTTATTGAAAGAGTTTTCTTACGGCATGGCTATTCTTCATCTTCAATATCGGTAGTTGTAGCTATCATCCATCAACAAGATTTCCTTTCTATCTTTTCAATGCAATAGATCTACTTTGTTCTCTATTTGATTTTTGAAGTTCGGAATCGTTCTTAATTACTTCTTCATAATCCTTTTAAAGTCGAATGAGTTCGGTTCAAGTGATAGGTTTTGTTAGATTCTTTGATTGTTCAAGAATCGCCGTACTTTTTGCGCGCCATTTAGAATGTAATGCTTTAAAGAATTCCTAACACAATTCTTGCTAGAAAAACCTTCATCAAGTGCTTTTAGACTAGTAATAATAGTGTTAAATTTAGCAAAGGCATTATCTATGATTTCTCTTCTGGAATCATGAATTATTCATATTGTTGAACAAGAAGATTTATTTTGTTTGCTTTGACTTTGATTATTTAACCTTGATGAGTGATTAACTAAGTATCCCAAATTTCTTTTGGCGGTTGACACATAAAAATTCTTGCCGTATTCGTTACGTGGCAAAGCATTAAAATTACCATTTTTGGCTTCATTATTTTTTTGCAAGTTTCCTTTTAAGATCATCGTTTTGTTTATGAAAGATACAACTATCATCCTTTCTAGTTTCGGAATTATATTGAATAGGAGGAAAATCACCATCGGTAATAACATGCCAAAGACGAGATCTTTAAATTCACATAGTTTCGCGAATCTATTTTTCAATAAATAAATCCACACTTTTCAAATAGTGGTAGTCTTTGCCATAGATTGCCCTTCCTAAATAGTTTTTCTGATTCCATAATCGATTCAAGTTTTTAAAATACCATTTATTTTTAAAACTTTTTGACGAGCTCTTGATACCAATTGTGGAAAACTAGAAGGGGGGTTGAATAGTTTACCGTTTTATTTTATTTAGGTTTTAAAGTTGTTTGTCAAAATTATAGATTCATCTTTATGTAATTCAACACTTTGCACCATGTGAACAATATACCTATCTAAACAATTAATATGATAGTATGAGAAATTAATGTAAGACAAGAGATAAGAGTAAGAACAATCAAACCACAACACGAGGATTTATAGTGGTTTGGTAACGAAGCACCTCTTCTCCCTACTCCACTCCTCGAGCACCTAACTCGTGAGTTTTCTTCACTATGTCAACAAGCTCCCTTATGGCGGAGAAGACCGTACACAACGTTGCTTACACTGATTTACGACACAAAGCTAAATTTCGAGTTCTAATCTTAGCTAGAACCAATCTATCACAACACAACTTCACGAATTATTCATGACTTCACAACTTTACGAATTCTTCACAACTTCAAGACTTCTTCGCGACTTTACTTCACCATACTACTTATATCACAACTATCTAACACTACTTGGTAAGAACACAACAACGATCTAACCATACTACAAAAAGATCGCGCAAATCTAAGCTACTACAAACACAAAATACAAGATATACAATTGATTTGCAAGTTATGATATGGATGCAATAAGATTGCAGCAACACACAAAGGTGTAATACTTCCTTTTCACTGATGATGGAAGTATTCTTTCTCTTATGCACTTAGGATTGGAGCTTGGATCACTTGGACAACAAAGCTTCTGAATTAAATGATCAAAGGATTTAAGTGAGGATGTGTGGCTGTTTAAGAACAGAAAGAATGAGTGCAAAAGGTGAGAAAATAGTGGGGAAAAGTCCATTATTTATAGGACAAACTAGAGGAGCGTCTACCTATGGGTGGTCCCCTTAAATAGGTGTGCGGTCCCCTTAAAATTAAGGGGGCCGCCCAAAGACAGGGGCTCCCCAGTTTTAGTCTTTGGTGTAGGGGAATTTTCTGGAACCTTTCCACCGTTATTAAGGTCCCGAAAAATTTGAATTTCAGAATGGTTATTTTGAATAAAACATTTCATTTAATTGTAGAAAATGTTTTGTAATATTTATAAAAATGTTTACAACATTTTATAAAAGTGTGGGGTTGAATAAAAAATTTCTTTGATCATAAAATACATAAGCATTTTTATTTTATATCATACCTTTAAGTGTAATAAATTTTCGAAAATAAAATTTACTACTAATTACTGTTTCTTTAATTTACATGAACATTTTATATTTTATGATTATCAAAACGTAAAGATGTGATAAATATTAGTAATGTTTTTAGGCATTATATTTTATCAACAGAGTCAACCAGGGGAGTACTAGTTTTTTTTACTTGTTTTCTTTTCCCTTTATCTATTTTAACGGGTACTTATAGAGAACATTAAGGACAATATTCAAAATAAGTGTAGGGGGGATAAGCCTTAGAAACTATTCTTTCATTTGTCATTTGCTTTGTCCTTAAAAAGATGGGTAATATATCGAAACATAGCATAAAAGGGTGATTTTTACCAAAACTTAATTTTTTTTACGACATATACCAACGAAAACCGAGTATTACTAGCGTCCCATGGATAGAAATTTATATGACTAGCATAATAACCCTTAAATTTCCACCCAAAAAATGTGAGGTTCTCCCTTAGATCTTTAGGAATTCGGGTACCTATCGTCGGTAACCCAAGATGATTTTATCTTTACTCGGTTCGAGTTAAGGAGTGAGCACTCACACTTGTCTATTTCGTCGTTATGGATGTATACATGTGGTCTTCGTCGCCTTTTCTGGAATGTATGGTGTTAGTAAAATTTATATGAATGTACCGGTAGTATATTAAATTCTAGAACTTGTTTTTGTGATGCATCCCGAGACCGCATAGTAAGTATTAGGATTTGCTTGATAAGAGGCATTAGGATTAACCCATGTTTTAAACCTGTAATTGTTATGATGGTCACCTCGATCATATAACTATCCCACACCCTTGCCATGCACTCACCTTTAGTGTAGGATACCCTAGTACAACCCTCCGAGCCTATCCTTTTTCACGGTTCTCGTAATTTTCTAGTTAATCCGGACTATTAATGAAGAGCATTGACACCCTTAAACCAATCGTTACACCCAAAAAGCCTTAGCCTACCTTATATGTACTCACCTTTAGTACATTATTGTGATAACCCAAGTTAATTGTTTGAGTACACGGTTGCTAAGTCCTTATCCTTGTAAATACAGTTTTGGGACGATTGGGATTCATGGTAATATTTATTTCGCGGAAGAATAGGGAAGAAAAGTTAAGTCAATACCCCCATATGTTTGTCAAATGATATCCATGTTATTTTGATCCACCTCAAATCGGGTCAATAGTTAGATTGTAAATATCGAGCATGTAAAAGCTCAAGTGTAGGGGTACGTGTTATAAACCCCATGTGATGTATTATGTCTTCAAAAAAAAGAGAAAAGAAAAAGAAAGAGATTGATGTAGAGTTATGTAGAGTTTGTACATCTTCGTTCGAGTCTTGGCTTAGCAACCAAACCAGCGTGTATTCATAAAAATAATTAGCTAACCCTTCCACTCTAAATTCACCCAAAGTCACCACCCAAATGTATCCCATCCGTTTCCGTTTCTATTATATGTTATCTTACACCTACACCCCATAACCCTTTAAAAGACCTCTTAGATAGTAATGAATAATACTTGCACCTAGTGGTGGAGGTTTGATCCTTTACCAAGCCTATGGTAATTTATATGATATGACAGGTAATAAGTATGATTTTCCGTTTCCACCATATGTTATAATTCATTATACACCCGAGTAAAAGAGAGAATACCAAACACTTATATGAGGTGCTAGTATATACTTTTCGTGCTTTTAATTATGAGGTCTAGATGGTTGTGTTGTAGAATATTTTTAAATAGTAGGTAAAATGACCCATCATACTGTTATTGTCTAGATAGAAAAGCCCATTTGCTTGAGGACAAGCAAATCCCAAGTGTAGGGGTATTTGATGAGGTGTCAATTTATACACTTTTTCAGGGTCGTTTAACCTCTAAAATCGCGTGTTTATGCCCAAAATAGGTACTTAATCGTTCCTTTTTAGGTATTTCGCATTTGGAAGACATTTGGATGAATTACACATAACTTGGGCTCATTTGGAGAAGAAACTGACGAGATTACAAACCAACACCAAGACTCTTGAAGATTTGTGCTCATAGAGCCCGGAGACGGCGTCACAAGCCATACACGACGCCGTCACAACTCATTAAGTGACGACGTCACATATTTCAAGACAGCGTCAGCCCGCACCTACTCAAATGTAGATTTAGTAGATTCATTTTACGACGGCATCACGATTAAAACGCGCGTCGATTTTCTTATATATACAAACCCGAAATTAGGGTTTTGAGTGTGTAACTTTAGAATAAAAAAGAGAGTACGAACCCTAGTTCGTTTAGCAGCTGTAGGAGATAATTTTAGGGCTTAAAAAACCCTATTGTACCTCTTCCAATTCATGTTTTAATCAAGTAAGGTTTACTTAATCATTCAATATGTCTATGTGTTGTGTAATTCATTTCTTTTGCTTTATTCTTAACATGCTTGGCTAAACCTCCTATTGTGTTTATTTATGATTGTATGAAATCTAGAATGTAGATCCTATGGGTGTTGCTTCTTGTGATGGATGTGCATGTTAGGTCTTAGAAAACCAGCTTTTGTCTGCATCGCTGTTGATATGTCTAGGGAAACGTGATTGTGTAGAAAAGATACCATCGGGTAACAGTCTTCATACTACCTTGCCCCATAATATGGTTGATCCACTTTTAATGTATTTCACATGCACTTAGTAAACTCCCAGGGGCTGTGTAATAGTCTTCATACTACCTTGTATGTGTGTTGCTCTAGCGACATACTAAGTAGATGGTAGGTTCGTGTAATTTGTTCATGCTTTAGGAAATAATTACATAGATCATCACAAGTGTGACAAGGCAACAACACTAAGAGAAGCAATCTAAGGAGTAATACATGATTAAATAGACACAATCTTTTATCTTATCGTTATCACCATTAATTTAGATTATTATTTAGTTTAATAGCTAAAACCAAACCACTCTCTCTAATTATATAATTTACCTGTTTTTCATAAAATACAAAGATACAAAAAGAATCTTCCCTCAATCCTTAGAGTTCTGTTAGACCGTGATCAAGCCTTCCCAACCTATTCCTCGAGTGAACGATAAACAACCCCAAGTCTTTCCCATAATACACTACAATGATTAGGTGCACTGCCTAGGGAGATGTAAAACTTCTCGTGTAGAAGTCATACGACGATCGCACATCAGTATTTAATGTTAAGGTCTCGCCTAATGGGTGTAGGTCGAACGGCTACAAGTATTGGTCATCCTGTAGTCAATCGTGCGCCAAGGTCTTTGGGATCATATAGATCCTTGACCGCACTCACCCTCATATCAATACTTAGACAGGATCACAAGGATCAATAAGCGCACTACATAAATAATAAAGAAAGCGATAAAGACAACTAGATCATAAAATAATAATTAAAAAGAAGTTAAATAATTAAACGCTGACCAACAATTAATAAAGCATAACAAATAATCATAACATCAACGATTATAATGATAGATCAATAAGTCAAAATAACAATATTAAATTGACCACAAAAAGTTGAAGTATAATTACAAACTGTGCTAAATTAGTTCTCTCGATCCTCTAGTCGTACGCCATAGCAAACCCCGAAGGGTTTGCCCTATACCCTGCGTCTGCTTCTTTTCCCTCTTCTTCTTTTTGCGGTTGTACCCACGAACGAGTATGAGATATCATGAATGAATGAATTCATTCACTATATATAATAAAATATAAGTTTGTGCTTTTGACGCATTCAGTCCTCCATCTTCATGATGTTAAATGAAACATTGTAACTTTTGAACATGTTACGTCCCTGTGATGAGTCATCATTACGGCATAACTTAGGCATTGAGTTACCCGTAATTAATTCCAACGCAGCATTCCATCTTTTAGTATAAAAATTAGTTACAGCGTAATTACATCGACGCAGTTACGTCGTACCTCTTAGTCAGCATGAATATTTTCTTCAGCAATGATTAATTACGGCGTAACACTTACGGGCCAGTTACGCCGTTAATATTCGTCAGCATATTTATCTTCATTAGCAATGAGTAATTACGGCGTAACACCTGCGGGCCGGTTACGCCGTAATTCTTGTAACTTGATATTCTTCAACTTCTTTATCTTTAAAGATATAGTACTCCTGCTAAATAATATAGTAGTGGTGCTATTCTTCATTTGGCTCATAAGTAGCTTCCTGGAGAATATAGTAGCCTTCATTAGATTTTAGTACCTCTACTAAATAAATTAGTATTGGTACTAATTTTGGCAATTTCTCGTACACTTATGTTCCAATGTCTTTATTTACCTGAATTTGAAATATAAACGAATTAAGTACCAAATTCATATAAAAATGATATAAATCAAGGAAATAAACGCGGGGATTTGATATATAAAATTATTAACTATTTGATGTTATCAAATATCCCCCATTTGACATCTATTTGCCCTCAAGTAGAACTTTTTAAATAATTCTCAAAAAGATATCTCCCCAGTTATCCAGGAATATATGAATTTAAAAATTACTTATGCTAGAAAATTCTAAACCGAGCACCTCACGAAAGGAAAAACAAATCACACTCATACTCTCACTAGTCTATGTGTTTCATTTTTTGGTGATCACTCAACTGCTTTGTCACGACGAGTATTCCATCATACGCTTGGCAAGGATACTAATCTCCACCACTAGAGTCTAGATGCAACTGTTCGAAAAGGCAAATGGGTTTAAAAAACACAAGGGCTTACAGGGTCAATCATCCTTTTAATGCAATCTTTACCAATACCAAAATTCCAGAAAAGGCGACAAAACCACAAATGTTCGTCCAAATCCATGAACGAGACACCTGTGATTCCTCAGTTACTTATCTAGAATAAGCTAAAGGTTAGGATTAAGAATGATAAGTGTAGGATAAAGACATGGGATGCACATTTAATTGGTGTTAAATAAAGACACAAGACAAATACTTTCTTAAGTCCATAATCTCCCCGTCACTGGTCGCATTTAAATCCCATAAGGTAAAATTTAAGGGTCAAGAGTTAAGGGGTCTTCATAATACACGAGTTAATGCGTATGAAATGTAGTGTAATGCCTCTTAATCTCCATAAACTAGGCAATAAAGATGCATTAACTCATCCTTCATCATTAATGAACAAAAAAAATATGTGCTAATTTTTCTTTTAAATTTTAGGTAAAATCAACACATAATCTAAGCAAATATCTCATTTCTATTTCCATTCCCCCTACTTGAGATGTACAATGCCCACATTGTATAAATATATACTTAAAATAGAAAGGAGAGATAGAAAACGAGAATGACTAAACATCGCCAACTGGACAAGGCGGGAATACTACCATAATACAACATAATAAAGCCGATTTATAGTTTTTTGATCAGCTAAAAACAAACTAATAAACTCTTGCTTGCATGTTCTTTATTCTTTTTTCTGATGCAAGACAATAATACAATGAATGACAATACAAACACATGTATATATAAGCATCCCCCCACTTGAGATCAACTATCTTTAAAACCCGACTTTCATCAAATACCCTCTATCCTAACCCGAGACTTTTACCACTAAAACCAAAATAAACTAGCAACTCCCCGATCATGGACTAACAAAACTAGATGGTAGGCTAGGCGATTGGTGTAACGAAACAAACACATATTTGGGTTTAACAAAATGAAAGGAAAGGCTCAACAGGTTGTACTAAGGGTATCTTGCACTAAAAATGAGTGCAACAAATAGTTTAACGGGGGGATTGACTAATCAGTGTGAAAAGTCAATATACACAAACATAACATGAAATGAATGGGCTATTTAGGGTTAATCCTAAAATTTTCCTTTTATCACAGCTACACCGATTACACTAGGTGCAATGCTTATTTTGGTGGTCTCGAAAAGATATACTAGGCCAAGTTCTAAAGTCTACTACAGCCACCGGCACATTCATATTTATTGGATTATGTATAAGGAGAAAACAAAAAGGCTTATCCTCACATAATAGAATTATAAGGTAGGTGTGCTCAGTAAAGTCTTAACTAGTTTAGTAATGAAAAACATGTCAATTTTTTTTTGTTAATGAAATATTTTTCAATAAAAACTAGAAAAATAAAGACAGGTATAATCAAATAAGTGTTTATTTATAATCCCTTTTCCCCACTTGAGTCAAACTTAAGTATATAAAATTAAAATAGGAAGGGTTAGAAATGGAATTGATTAATTCCCTAGATTTGCTCGGAATGATGAAGAGACAGCATGCTCTAAGACATGCTCTAAGTCTGCTTCCTCGAGCAACATCCACAATCCCATCAATAGCGTGTATAGCATCCAACTAGTCTAGTTTGGAATGCTTCCTTGAAGCTTGGTTAGAATCCTAGCATCCCTCCATGTGCATTACATGTATAGCTGCAAGAAAGACTAATACCAAAAGCATAAACCATGATAAAAACAATATAGCACAAAATATACAAAACAATACAGGAAACAAAATAAACCTAACTCACTTTCGTAGGAATCACAGTTGCATTTAGCGTATGCAACAAGCTTTTTAAACCACTTGGTGGCCCAAGTGGACGAGTGAAGTCTCGTGAAGGTTTCCAGAGAACATACCCACAAAGTTCATTTACCAAATGTACAAGGCTTTGTAAAAATTTCAAACTTATTTGAGGTTTGCAGGAAGGAGTTACTGTGTAACCATTAGAGTTAATTACGCTGTAATTTTGTGGTTGTAAAAATTTGAAAAATTATTAGAACCAGTTACGGCATAACCATTGCACTTATTACGCCGTAACCTTATCAATTACGCCGTAACTATCAGAGTTACGGCGTAACTTGCTGCATTTCAACAACTAAATTACCACATAAAACGAGTCTAGGAGACCTTGAATTCTATCCCCTTGCAGTGAGAACCTGCATAATCAAGTAAGAAACATACAAAACCAATTAAATACAGAAAGGAAATGAACTAAACTAAAAGGATAGGTCGGGTTATCTCTCGATAAGCACTTTTCATTTTTAACGAGTCTTTAAGTTAGACTCAAGCCTTATCGCAAGCTACTTGGACATCTCCACACATGTCCAATCCTCTTATCATCTTGTCTCTTACACTAAGATCTCCTCAACCTATACATAATTACTCCACATGCACACTTTACAAACCTCGTGCATTAAATGTGTAATAAAAATAAAACTTAACAAAAGAAGAGGAGCACATACTAATGGCAAATACTTGACTCCGAAATATCACTTGAATAAAAACATCAAGGTTGGCAATCTCATTATATAGATACAGGCGGCATTAGAAAATATTTTAAAGGTTCAAGCAATGCCTAAACTATTTTTGGTGACGCATACCTAGTTCAGAGATATGCCGCAACAAGCACTACCAAGTTACACCATAAACAAGTCTGAGACTAATTATTTATTTATTTATTTCACACAAACCAAGCATACAGAAAATAGAGAAGAACAGAAGTTCAAGCACACACAAACATAACACATACTTCAATCAAACAATCAAAAACTACAAAAATCGTTCCCCAGAAGCGGCGCCAAAAATTTGATGTGTGATTTCCTTTAAAAGAAACTACGTCAGGTTTTACATTTATAAAATCATAACTACCTCGACTATTCCTATGCACTAAAGAGGAGTGTACCCTACTGTGTATAGTGTAGTGATTGGTAAGTAAGGGTGTCGACCCAAAGAACAGTTTATGCCTCTAATTGTCTAATTGAAATAATAATCTACCTAAGAAAGCAGTCAAGAAAGCATTTTGAGTTTTTGAGATATTATTTGGATTATTGGGTGGTAAGCCTTACTGTCGAAAAAGGAATTGGTATAGTGGCATATAACTGGAAAGGATGAACGCATTTAATTACTATGATCTTATGTACAATGTCTAATCACAACCTTAGCAGGGGTCTAAATTTATTAGGTCCAATTTGTAGTTGAAACCTAACCTATGTTTACCGAGTAGAATTGGCTGGCAAGGAAAATTTATCAATTTATAGTGATTAAAATTCTGACTAACCTATAAGATATGCTTTACTCTAACAAGTGGTCTCCTATTAGCTCGCATTCCTAACCAGGTATTTAATGTTAAGGGCTCGCCTAATGGGTGTAGGTCGAACGACTACAAGTATTGGTTATCCTGCAGTCAATCGTGCACCAAGGTCTTTGGGATCATATAGATCCTTGACCGCACTCAACCTCATATCAATACTTAGATAGGATCACAAGGATCAATAAGCGTACTACATAAATAATAAAGAAAGCGATAAAGACAATAAGATCATAAAATAATAATCAAAAGATAGTTAAATAATTAAATGCTGTTGAATGATGAGGTGTCATTTTATACACTTTTTTGAGGTCATTTAACCTCCTAAATCATGAAAATATGCCCAGATTATGTGCTTAATCATTTGTTTTTGTGTTTTTATCATTTGGATGGCTTTTGGAGAAAATACACGTGACTTGGGCTCATTTGGAGAAGAAACGGACAAGACTACGATTATACACCAAATCTCTTGAAGAAATATGCATTTAGACGGTAGAGGTGGCGTTGCAATTTCTTGCGACGGTGTTAGATCATATACAAGACGGCGTTAGGATTTTCAAGACGGCGTCTGAAAGTAGCCGCATCAAAAGAAACCCTAGAAGCTTCATCGAAGCGATGGCGTCAAAAATGTTGCGATGCCGTCATGACCTATTTTCCTATATATACAACTCGTTTTAGGGTTTTTTAGTGTGTAACTTTTGGGAGACGAATCCTAACTTTAATAGTTCGAGTGTAGCAGCTTTTAGGTCATTTTTACGGTGTCAAAACCCTATTGTATCAGCCTTGAATCCATGGTTTAATCTAGTGAAGTTCATTTATCCTTAATCAGTTAATATGTTTATTTACCGTGCTAGGCTAGATCCTTTGGTATTTACTTATGATTGCATGAAACTTAGTTTATAGATCCTTTTAATGTTGCTTCTTGTGATGAATGCGCGCGTTAGGCTTTAGAAAACTAGCCATAAGATATTAAATTGGCATAGACGTCTAAGGAAACGTGAGTGTGTAGAAATGATATCATCGGTAATATCTTCATACTACCATAACCCTAATATGGTTGATCCTTCTTAAGTGTTTTAAATGCATGTAATATACTCTTAGGGGCCTTGTAGCAGTCTTCATACTACCTTACTTGTGCGTTGCCTTAATTTAATATTATTGTCACAAGTGTGACAAAGCAACAAAATTAGGAGAAGCAAACCAAGAAGTAGTGCATGATTAAGTAAATAATTTCGTCTATCATATAGTTATCACCAAAGTAGTTTAGATTTATATTTAGTTTAATTAGCTAAAATCATACCAACATCTCAAACCAGAATTTTACTTGCTTTCATAAAATATAAAACTACAAAAATAATCTTCTCTCACCTCTTAGACCTTTGTTATATTCTGTTAGAGCCTTCCTAACCTATTCCCCTAGAGAACGATAACAACCTCCAAGTCTTGCCTTACTACACTACAACGGTTAGGTTTTCTGCCTAGGGAGTTGTAAAACTTCTTGTTGAAGTCTAACGACGACCACACATCAAGTTTTTGGCGGCGCTACGTGGGGAATAGTTAGGTTTTAAACTTTATCTAGCTTATATCTACTCGCTTGAATCCTTTCAAGTGAGATTTTATTTTATTTTTATTAGCTTTCTTTAGTCTATCTTTTCTTTGTTCCCTTTGTTTTGTAAATCTTTTTGTTGACCTCTATAGGAGACCAAAATCCTATCCTTACTCTTGAAGATTACTCTAGACCTAGCCACGAGGGCTATCGAAACACCATTGTGATCCCCAATGGGAACAATGTGGTGCCTCTACGATCTGACACCATCCGGTTGGTGCAAAATGGATGCTCTTTCCATGAACTTCGGTCCGAGGATCCAAATCCAAATCTTTTATGAACATGTCAATCCCACCACAAGACGAACCATCGACCAATAGGTCGGAGGTAAGCTTCATGATATAAACGCCAAAGAATCCTGGGTACTATTAGAGGACCTCACCCTCTATGACAACAAAAGCTGGAATGACCTAAGGGACTTCGCTAAACCGGTCAAGGAGATCTCTTTGCCTCAAGATGTCCCGAGTACATCCAACCGTCGTATCATCGAGCTTGAAAATCAAGTCCAATGCTTGATGGAAGCTCATCTTGCTCCTAAATCATCCATTCAAGTGAACAAAATTGCTTCTTCATGCGAGATTTGTAGTGGTCCCCACGACACTCAGTAATGCATAGAAAATCCCGAGCAAGCTTTTGTTGATTACGCATCCTTGCATACAGACGAAGCAGGAGGCAAGTGGTACACTTTCAAACTTGAGAAAATTTACCTTGGTGACACCTACAATCCGTCATGTAAAAGTCACCCAAACCTTAGGTGGAGGCAACCTCAAAATTCTTAAAATAGTTTTTCAAACCCACCTAATCGTTTTCAGCCCATTGGTTCGATCCCGAACCACTCCTTCAACAACAATCTTCAAAATTTTAACAATCAATCAAATCTCGAAGGAGTGGTGTCTAACTTCATGGCATCTCAAGACGCTAGATTTTCCAAATTTGAAGCCGATTTCATACAACAACAAAGCAAGATTACCAATAAAATTGACACGTTCTTGAAGGCCATCAATGATCAAATGACGGGAGCACTTCCAAGTGATACAGTTAAGAACCCAAAACTGCGTGATTACTCCACCTCTCCAGTTTTGTCTCCTCGTTCTTACCCAACAAGGTACCCCTAATGCTCATCCTAAATCCACAGTTCGATCAACACTATCACGATGTGTTTCAAGCAATCGAATAAATCTCACAATGACCAACCTCAAGGTCATGGCATAACTGCGGTGGAATGCAAAATGACATAAGAAGAAGGAAAGTAAGAGAAGGGCGACTCAGAAAACATCAACACCAACCCATCCTCACCACCTGATCTGTCTATCTCATTCATCACCGAAAAAGTTTGTAAGCTCAATTCGTTACTTGAATCAATAAACTAAGCTCCCGGATCATCCAACGTGAAGTTTGTTTGCACAAAAGATAATGATAGAGACGTGATGTTTATTGAGATAGTTAAGAAGTATGATGACCCTTCCGAAGAAGAACTAGGAGGGGATGAAAATAATGTAACAAGAGGATTAAAGATAGAGTACTTTGACATATTTTCAACTAGGAGGGAACTAGCATATCATAAGTACTTATTGTGTGGCCCAATTCCATCCCTATTTTTGAGAAACCCCATCATTGTAGGAGGATGTTCGTCAAACCTTAAGATACCATGCAACATTGGACATGTGCATGTGGAAAAAGCCTACATAGATTTTAACTCTCCTCTAAATTTCATAACCCGTATGTTGTATAATTGGATCATGAGGAGACAGCTTGCTAGGAAAGATCCTGAGGGCATTAGAGGAATAATCAATTTCACGGGAAGAGTTAAAGGAATGCATATTTTCATTGGAAACTTTACTTATGTTTCAAACTTCATGATTGTTGAGGATATTAGTTCAATCATAGACCCTAGACTGTCACAAGTAGTACTAGGGAAGCCTTTTGTTGAAATGTCCAATATGACTCATGACTTATCATTAGGAGTAGTGAGGTTCACGAATAGGATAGATGAAATTACCTATAAGATGCCCCATAAGATAGAGCAATATAATTCACTATCAGATTTGGAAAAAGAGCATACAAAATCCGTCTACTTTAAAAACGAGGAAGATAAGAAAAGAGTAGACTATGTAATGAGCAAGATATTAAGGTTCTATAAGGAATGTTTAGAACTTGGACCCGAATATTTGACTGGACTTGAAGACGAAGGATGAGTCATGCAAAGACGTGTGACTTCGAGTCTAGCTAAAAGACTCTCTAATAAACAAAAGCACTTTTTGGGAGGCAACCTAATTCTTTCAATTTAATGCATTTTAAGAGTGTCCTGTGTGTTTTAATTCTTATTCATTTTTTTATATGTTTGGATTATTATGTGATCATGCTTTGTTTTGCCTTTAACGTCATCTTAATTGCAATCAAAGGTAAAGTAAAAATCCTGTTTCTAAGAACCATTTTAAACATATTGAATAAATAATTTAGATTAATTCGCGTCTTGTGTCATATGATTGTGTTAATAATTTCTGTGGTTTTTGCAGTAAATTTTTGCAAGAAATACTAATGGCACTTGCGTGCAGAAATTTTTCAAGGAAAGATTTTTTTACAATAGGTGGAGACGTCGTCAGGATTTATCCTTACGACGTCACCACCATGCTACAGTAAAATTTGTATTTTTTTAATTTTTGAAAATTTTGTATAATTTTCAGAATTTGTAATTTGCTTAAAACCTGCAGAAAACCACAATTACATTAACATATTCTTTCTATCCTTTATTTGTTTTCGTAGAGTCAAAAACTAAAGAATATCTTAACACATAAATGGAAGGATTCACTTTAGGTTTTAGAGAGGGAAAGAGATGGTTGGATGAACACTTAGAGAGAGAAAGGAAAAGGATAATATTAGCTTAGTGAAAATGTGACAAATGAACAACCAACACCCTCTCCATGTGTGGAGAAGGTTTATATATGCCTAGCATAACCGGCCATGGGCTTATGTTATAGGCTTACTATGTATCTTTGGCCCGGTTAGCTTACTAACATAACATTACTAATTACTATGTGCTATGACTACTTACATTGGAAGTGACCGATACTTTTCCGTATTTCTAACAATCTCCCCCTAAGGGAGGTCACTCCAATTTACAAAAAATTTAAACTTAGCATACTATGCTTTCTCTTCGTTCTTGAGCTCGTAGTCTTTAACTTCAATCATTAACTTGTGATTTGATGTAGTGATCATTGACTTTTGATGTGAGCTTGTTCCTTTATCTTGACTTGAATGTGAGAATGTGATCTTGAACACCTTAAGATCATCAACCAAGCATAATCTCGTTTCACCATCATGTAAACTTTGCCATCTTGTGAACTTGTGACTTCTGGACCTACATGCTCATACCTTTCTTGATTTGATAATCTTGAAAAGCTTTAATAATGCATCTTTCTTGAATTTCTTTAGCTTTAACACTTTGTCGCTTCAAGAAGGACGTATGGTATCTGAGTAGCGGAAGTCTTGAAACATGTACTTGAGCTTTCATGATGTCTTTATATTTGTCAGTTGGGTATGAGCACGAGGCTATGAATCTTGTGAGTCAGTTGGAATTAGGTACCTCCATCACCATCTTTAAATATTCTTGAAATAAAACAGTTAGTAATAAAGCAGGGGGACGAATATGGCTTTATCATTCGCTCGTGTTTGGTTGAAGTAACATTTGAATCCGTGAGGATCGACTTGTGATCAGATAGATTCAATTTAAGAAGAATCTTCCTGATAGGATTTCTAGCTGTAGTATTGAATCTTTCTAACACATATGTATTAGATTCATCATACTCAGCATGTTTTCATTATCAAAACATCTCAAAGCAGACATCACGATATGAGTAAACCAGCAAGTTACTATCTTACCGATTGAAATAAAAAATTGATTTGAAAATTAATCGACGTGTCACTTGCTAAAGTGTTTTTGTGACACATCAAGAGTGTTAATCATTTCAAAAATTCATCAGCAATCGTCAATTCATAACCTGGAACAAGTTTGATTCTTATAGAATTGCACCATCGTTTCTTTCTAGTTGTCACAAGTTTGATTCATATAGAATCGCACAGTTCACCTACCATGAGCTTGTTTGATGTTAGCTCAAGTAGGATTTCCATCTTTGTAGTGAATGAAATCACTCAGATGTTCTGGCAAAATCATAAGGATAATATGTAGGACTCTTAATATGTTAACTTGTTATTCACATTGTGTGACCTAGCAAGCATGATTTGACAAGTGTCCTAATGAGATTTATAGATGATCTCTTTTGGCTCTAGACTCAATAGCGCACTTTGTTTTTAGTGATCGGAGGCTAGAGCGGACTGCCACCTTTTCAATATCAACTAACTCAGAGTGTGAAAGTCGATAGAAATGTGTGTAATCTCTATGAGAAATGAAACAAGAGTCTGTTGATAGACCTTGAGTGGCTAGGGAGGGTTGTACATAGCGTCACTGGGTCCATGACTGTCTTCAATGCCAGACAACAACTTAGTGTTTCTGACAGATTATGTATTGACCCGGTTTTTGCCTAAGTGTATGGAGGGCTTCTTTCTTTTCACCATTTATCCTTACATTTCTTTTTCAT